>JBBPMY010000502.1:0-15056 GCA_038090615.1 Phylloporus gajari
CGAAGAAGCACCCGGACCAGCGTCTCTTTTTCGACAAGCCAAAACTCAAAGATATCGGCGGAGGACTCCAAGTCAGACAGGGATTTTACGTCTCGGCTAGACCCACCCACCGGCAGCTCATGGTCAATGTCAATACATGCCACACGGCGTTTTATAAGCCTCAAAACTTTGCGGCTGCCATGGACGAGTATACTCGGTTAGGCGGCAGCTTGAATCACTTTGGAAAACAAGTACAGGTCAAGACTCGGCCCAAGGATAATATCGCCGTGATAAAGGGTATAACCGAGCAGAATGCACGCGAGCACAAGTTTAAACACGAAAAGCACGGTCTTGTCACGGTCGAACGGTACTATCAACTCGGTGCGCATATTCTTTTTGATTCATGCTCCATCTCTGACCAGTGAAAAGAGCATGGAATCACATTGAGGAAACCTGATCTTCGACTTCTCCAAGATCCAAAGGGCAACATGTATCCCCCAGAAGTCTGCGAGATCATCCCAGATCAGGACTTCAAGGGCGAACTTCCCAACCCCAAACACGCCAAAGCGATGCTTGATGTTACCTGCCAGCTCCCAAAAGACAACGCCAATGAGATCGTCAACAGAGGTCTCAGCCTACTCGAATTCCGTGACAACCCCTTGCTGGACTCTTTCGGTATTCAAGTGGGCACCGAGATGGCTGTCGTTCCCGGTCGCGTCCTTGGTAAGCCAGGACTGTCGTACTCTGCTTCCAAGGCGGCCCCCGTCGATGACCATGCGTCGTGGAATCTTCGCGATGTCAAGTTTGCTGTCGGTGCACGGTTGAACAGATGGGCCGTACTGGTCATCCAGGACGGCGGAGAATTCGACTTTAGAGACGAGAAGGAAGCTAGAAGCATCGCTGACGGATTCCACAAGATATGTAACAAGAGCGGCATGAGAATGGAGCCACTGCCAAGGGACGCTTATGAACAAGTTCAATTACCCCCCAAAACAAAGGAGGATCCCTTCCGAGACAGGGCCACGGAACTCGTTGAAAAAGCCATGAAAGGGCTCGTGGCGCGGACGAGAGCTGAACTTGTCCTCGTCATGTTGTCTAATGAGGACAAGGCAATTTACAACGGTATCAAGCGGCTTTGTGACATCCAGCTCGACGTCGCCTCCGTCTGCATGCAATCCGCCAAAGTGAAATCACCAAAGGGACAGATGCAATACTATGCCAACGTCGCCCTCAAGGTCAATATGAAGATGGGCGGTATCAACCACACGCTGGACGCAAAGAGTGGCATGTGGCTCAGGCGCGTACCGACGATGATTATGGGATTGGATGTCACGCACCCCGCCAAGGGTCCTTCTGTAACTGGAACACGTCCGTGTTTTCGTACATGCACTGGAAATACATACTGACGGAGCGTAGCATCTATTGTGGCGGTGGTTGCGAGTATCGACGACCACTTTTCACAGTACCCTGCAGCGCTTGCCTTGAGAGAGAGCAAGGTTGAGGTATGTCGACCCTCGTTATCATACCTCCTATTTGCCCAAGTGTTGGCCTAGATTGAGCGTCAAAAAGACAAGTCTGACACAGTCCTTCGGGATATGTTCATAAGTCGCTTTGAGCTCTACAAGAAACGCAATCAGGGGAAACTGCCAGAGCGCGTCATCCTATTCCGAGACGGCGTGTCCGAAGTAGGTGGTACCCGTCTTTTTCACCTGCATAGCTCATCGCCCTGCAGAGTCAATACGTGCAAGTACGGGATCACGAACTAACAGTGATGAAGGACTCGTTCAAGCACATGGGCAACTATCGACCCAAGCTGAGCATCGTCATCTGCGGCAAACGCCATCACACACGGTTCTATCCCACCAAGGCCAAAGACGCGGCGCACGACGGCAATCTGCTCCCAGGCACCGTTGTCGATCGTGGCATCACGCCCGCGTACGAGTTTGACTTCTTTTTGCAAGGTGTGTCCCGTGACGCGCGTTAGCCCGAGTTCTGACGCGTTGGTAGCGCACGGCAGTCTGAAAGGGACGACTCGTCCGACGCATTATTTCGTCGTGCACGACGAGAACGGGTTCAGTGCGGATGACCTGCAGCGGGTGACCAACGACCTGAGTTACATGTTTGCGCGGGCAACAAAGGCTGTCAGTCTTGTCTCGCCTGCGTACTGGGCTGACATTGCGTGTGAACGCGGGCGGTGCTACCTACACAAGCTGTTGGCGGGGGGCAAAGAAGAAGGAAACAAGCGAGAGGACAGCGTGTCTGAGAGAGCTGACAAACTGTGGGGCGGTGGTGTGCCAGGTAAACTCAAGGACACCATGTTTTATCTCTGATGGCTGTGTATTTTTTCGTGTATATAAGATTGCTGAATTGAATGGCCCCTTTGTCGACATGCCTGTTCTCTTGCAAGCGAGCTGCCACTGCGGCGCTGTCCGCTTCACAGTCCAAAGCCATACCCCGGTGCCATACCAGGTAAGCTCACCAGTAGACACCATACTCGGCCTGATCGCAGTCTAGCTCTGCGTCTGCTCCATTTGCCGCAAAGTCGGCGGCGCAGGGGGCTCGATCAACCTCGGCGCCCTCGCAGACACCCTGACAATCACCAAAGGCACCGAACACATCCGGTGCGCGCCCCGCAGATGTAGCCTACCTGCACTGACCATTTGCAGCGTCTACCACGCCGTGCTCGACCGCGACACGCCCCATGAGACGATCGCGACGTCGGAGCGCCGGTTTTGCAGCCTGTGCTCGGCCATGTTGTGGGTGTACGACGATCGGTGGCCAGAGCTCCTTCATCCGTTTGCGTCCGTGATCGATGCGCCGGTGCTCGAGGCACCGCAGGATATGGTGCGTGTTGGTTTGTGCGTGGGACAGGGCTGACAGATGAGCGTAGGTGGTAGCCATGATGAATTCCAAGCCGGATTATGTGCGGCTCCCCGAGGGACAAAAGTATGTGTATGACGAGTTTGGGCCGGACTCAATCGAGAGTTGGCACAAGAAGCACGGCAAGTATGTGCCTTAGGAACGTCGCTGTCTACTATCATAGCCATGTGAATGCACAATTTCCATTGTGTTCCAAATAGCTACACGGCTATTAATTGTAACCGCCCCAGATTCGGGGGATATCATGCATTGAACTCTCAGCGCTCAGCTATAAGCTCATGCAATGCTTTCGAGAAAAGGTGATATTTTGAGATCAGCGGAATGAAGCCGATGCAACATGGTCAAAATCCATACTAAATGGACGACATTGTCACGCATTGTCACGCACGGCATGGAGGCCATGTTGAGAGCCCGACACTCCGAACCAGTGCTGGCGCATCGGGTTTGCAGTTTGGCCGTGCCACCCTAAGCGGAGTGTGAATTCCAGCGCAGAGTGACACCCCTGTCTCTTCGTTTTGTCACGCTAAGATGGTCTCCATTGAATAGCATCTCCCATAAACCTTCTCCCATATGTTCTGGACATGCACCAAGCATACTAGCCTCTATTCCACACGAGATCGGGTTGGATCTGGCTGCAAAGGCCTTCAAGTGGCCATTTCTCACCGACTGTCGACCACATTTCCGCCCACCACACTTTACACACAACTATTATTGATTCGAAGGTTGTCTGTGTGCAATTATAAAAATGTGCAGTATTACAAGCTCAGGATGCGATTATGCATCCAGTGGTGACTGTGCACTCACCTGGTCATGATAGTATCATTCTACAACGGTGAGCGTCCGATGGTGGGTACGCTCCTTAATTCAGTCCCCCTACCTCGTCTTATATACTGACTATGATATTTCTTCTGTGTCAGCTCCGAGCGGCGGCCTCTCGGCTTGTCGCCATATGCCGAGTCGAGCCGATTCCTGCTCGTTCAACAGTATGCATCCGAGTCATCCATGGTTGCAACCCTTCACCATGGGAGAAAGAATGTCAGGTGCAGAATAGGATTCAATTTCAACTTATAAGAAACGCACTGGTATGCCTGGCCGATTTGTGGTTCAAAGCTACCAATGATTGGGACACCCTTCTAGATCATTCTTGATCAGCCTTGTACCCATCATGCTCTTACGGTTGGACGCACCCGGGTTTTGTTCTGAACACTCGCATTATGCATAGGTTCCAGTGGCGACGTTCCGCATGGCGAAGTCGTGCCCGTCGATGGTGACAAATACTAACCAAACCGCTGAGTGCCATGTCCTCTGCATGACCGCGGGCAACAGTACATACTAGCTGGTTTCATTGTAGCCTACGACGGCTGCCTTAGGGTCAAAGAGGGTAAGCAGCTTGGTGGGGTACTGAACGTCGACGATTGCAGTCAAATGCACGCAGGATATGATGTGTCGATCACTGGGAGCACTCGATGTGTTGATCCACAGCTGTCCAGTGAGCCTTGTATTTATATATTTCAATGGTTACCCTTCAGCCTATTCAGGTCCTTGAACTATGATAGGGTAACCCAGAGTACCTGATGCCACCTGAACGTAACAACATCGGAACGATGCTGGAAACCACTCTAGTTGTAAATACTTGGCATCCATATTCTTGGGGGATCCCCTGGCATAATTGGCATGCACCACATGTTTTTTATTCGATGAACTATATGATAATGAAGGGGGCGCAATTGCTCAGCTTTACCTTTCCAGATGGATAACACAGGACTGTGGTATGAAGACAAATCCAAGTCAAGGGCCTCGCAATTAGAGTCAGCCCTTCGTACAATCAGAGTGACTGTTTCAGGATTTCGAACTTCGAAGTATCAGGGTGAAAGACTCGGAAGGAAAGTGAATAGGAATCACCCAGTCGATTTGGGAACCGAACAGTGGTGCCTCTTCAGCCTCTTCGGATCCTTGAGTGATCTATCAACAGAACTGGTCGTGCCATGTAGTATCTCGCCACAAACAACATACTCGATTCAATCCATCTCGCAAAACTCAAATGCTGCTACAATATCCTACGTACACACATACACGCCTTTTTTCTTTGCTTTTCTTCTTTTTCGGATTGCATTCTGGAGACAATATTCAGAAACTTGACTTCAAGGGCTGGACGGCACGTGGTGAAGGAAATCCCTGCAGTTAAGCAAGATTGTAACCCCACTGGGCATCCTCTCCTGTGTAAGGGGTTGGCTGGAGCACAACCTATCAACATAATGGATCGTGAGAGGTCTTCCATGGACTAAAAGCGTATATTACCGGAGCGCCATTGTAATCACCCGTCAGGCGCCAGACAAATTTTTTATCCTTGGTCGCAATCCTTCACAGGGGAGAATGAATGTCAGGTGAGAAAATAGGATTCGATTGAGAAACGTACTGGAACCAGCCGCCGTGAGGGACAGAGAGCTGATGCCAGGGGTATGGGTCCTTGTTGCCAACGACCAAAGTGTTCTGTCAGATCATTCCTAGTCAGCATTGTGTGCCGTAGACTTCCTCTGCCAATTGGACGCACTCCGTGTTCATAGGTCGCATAGGTTCGGGTGCCCTCGTTCCATATGGTGATGTTGCCATCACCGACAGAGACAATCTTCCACTGCCGGACCAGAGAGTGAGCATTACATTCCCTGCACATGCAAACGGCCGGTTACCTTCTGGTTGGGAGCCTGGCCCTGTTTGTAGCCCACGACAGACCCAAGGAGGGTAGCGTCTTGGCCAGTGTATTCCCGGTTGACAATAAACGAGTACTCCTTCGACATTGCAAATAGAGAATTATAACACCTCAGTCACTGGGGAAGTATCAGATGTGTTGATTCACATCAGCCCAGATGAGCCTTCTCTTTATACGTTTGCAAAGACCGCCCTTGAGCCTATTTGGATCCATGAATCACGGCGGAGAAACCTCACCATGCCCGGCACTGCTTGCCTTCCTGGAGTTGCCCACACCAAGACATGGGGCCCGAAAAACTCGGTGATGGAATGATGCCAGTAAATGATCTAATCGTCTATATTCGTGAGGAATCCCCTGTCGTAAATTGGCAAGCACCACAGCTTTTATGTGATGGATGGTGGTGTCATTGTTCGGCTCTTTCTTCTAGACGTACGACACAGAACTGTGCCACACAAATGGCTTCAAGTCGAGGGTCCCATGACTCAAAGCAGCTCCTTATGTTATCAGAGAGATCGACCCGGGATTTCAAAACATACTAGAGGAATGAGGTCTAGAGGGCGCCTTTAGGTCGATTCAAGAACCGAGCTGCGTAGGAAGAAGGGGTCAATAGACGTTTTGGAGTGATGCCCGATTTGAGCGAGTTGGCTTTGTTCCGATTCATTTACTCCAACCGATAGTGACTAACCCCAGATCAACAGAATCACATACCGTGGGCCGCATACAAGCCACCAATACACCCCGCCATGCGCAGGTTCTTCTACAACTGCCACATCACTCCCATCCTCTATCAGGAGGTTCAGGTTGAGGTGTCCGAGCAAGTCAGAGGATGCATTGGTACTTGGCAACACGACACAAGGAACGAGGGTAGCTAGCTTATCTTGGCTAGATACCGAGTTAGCTCCTGCACGAGGGAATCTATTGCCGAGACGTATCGTCATCGTCATCCTCGAGGGTCTATATCAGCGTTGATATCGCACCTGATTACACACATCGCATGCTCTGTTGGGAAGAATTATAACACCTTTGTGACGAGGTTGTCACAAGGATTCATCAGCCCCTGAGAATATGAGCAAAAGTGACCCAGCCAACTCATCGTCAACGTGCCCTTTTCATCAATAAACGCCGCCCAATTATGCATGCATTAAAATAGACCCCGAAATATGCTTTCATTCAGCTTCACAGCAGGCCCCATCCAGGCTGATATCCCATGTTATTTGTCCTGGCTAGAATGTGTCGATGACGTCCTCCACAGCGAACTACCGGCACCCCTGTCAAGCTGAGTGTCATCTTGATATCTGGAACTCCTACAAATACCCTGGAATCGGCCTCGAGGTGTCGAAGAAGTCTGGATGCATGGAAGCGAGTAGTGCCCATTTGGGCAGCACAAAATATTCAATCATTTCCGTTCACACTTCGTGATGAAGCGTCCCGTCACCGTTCCAAAAACAGGCTCACGATAACACACCTTTACCTGCACATTATCCACACTAGGTCAAAGTGTTTACAACACGGGAAGTAACATCTCCGTTCCGAGATCATCTTGCTAAGTCATGTAAAGTGACTATCTCGTATGGTTGGTGTGGCATGTAGAGCATCATAATCTCGGTCAACATGCGGCGCAGTAAAGAGCGGACAGGGCAAGAAGAGACTTTGAAGGGTCACAAGGGCAGCTTTCCCTGTGTCTGCGTGCTCTGAAGATCTGGTCCAACATACCAAAGGGCACATCGCGAGACGTACGTGCTGAAATCCTCGCGAAGAGTTGGAACTGTGTCGAAAGAAATCGAGTTCATGAAAATACACATGACCAAACCGATGCAAGGGCGTGCAGCAAATTCCACGACCATCACGGCAAACAGCGCATAGCCCACCCTAGCCACAACGAGTGCTGAGGCCACAGACCCAGCAAACACATCAAACGACACCCAGGAAGGCACGCCAGACTCTCAGACATGGACAACAAGGATTGGTTTTGATCACCTTACGGAGAGTTGCCTCAGGCTTAAATCTCTTATCGGAAACAACAAGGGAACAGTCAAAAAGGTCGTTACAATCATGTACATACCTGAAGTCAAGCTGCGTGTTTAGCAAGCGATTCCTTGGGCTTAGTAAGAAGAAAACCTACGAACGCTGTCAGCACGCGTCAAACACCGAGCTAAGCACCCTTGCCTTTCAACCCCGCCGCCTTTTTGCCCTGTCTTCCAAAACCCATGCCAATCCTGCTAGACCCGCTCGACGATTCGCCCGTTCGCCCCCCGTTACTCCCCGTAAACGCAGGCGAGAGCACAGAACGCGTCTCCACGTTCCTGGTCGGCAGCACATCCCTGCCACGCTCACCCCACGACAGAATCGGCCGTTTATCCTTGGCTTTCTCTCGGAATATCAGGGCCTCAGGCCGACGAGCATGTTGAGGCAGCCGACTGAGAACAGCAGGAACGCGGTCGCGAGGGGGAGCGCGCCAACGTAATGTGAGAGCACCGACGTGCCGAGGCTGGGTACGGAATGAGCATGCGTGCGTCGACGTGGTATCACCCCAGCGTACGAGTTTGACTTCTTTTTGCAAGGTGTGTCCCGTGGCACGTGTGGACCCAAGTTCTGACGCGTTAGCAGCGCACGGCGGTCTCAAAGGGACGACTCGTCCGACACATTATTTCGTCGTGCATGACGAGAACGGGTTAAGCGCGGACGACCTGAGCTACATGTTTGCGCGGGCAACAAAGGCTGTCAGTCTTGTCTCGCCTGCGTACTGGGCTGACATTGCGTGTGAACGTGGGCGGTGCTACCTACACAAGCTGTTGGCAGGGGGGTAAGGAAGAAGGGAAAGAAAAGAAGCGAGAGGACAGCGTGTCTAAGAGAAGTGTCATGTTTTATCTCTGATGGCTGTGTATTTTTTGAGGTATTTACTAAGAATTGAATGGCCCCTCTCTTGCAAACGAGTTGCCACTGCGGCGCTGTCCGCTTCATAGTCCAGAGCCATACCCCGGTGCCATACCAGGTGGGCTCACCAGTAGACGATGTACTCAGCTTGATTGCAGTCTAGCTCTGCGTCTGCTCCATCTGCCGCAAAGTCGGCGGCGGGCTCGATCAACCTCGGCGCTCTCGCAGACACCCTAACGATCACCGAACACACCCGGTGCGTGCACCGCAGACTGGCAGCGTCCCCGCACTGACCCTTGCCGCAGCACCTACCATGCCGTGCTCGACCGCGACACGCCCCAGGACATGATCGCGACGTCGGAGCGCCGGTTTTGCAGCTTGTGCTCGACCATGTTGTAGGTGTATGACGATCGGTGGCCAGAGCTTCTTCATCCATTTGCATCTGTGATCGATGCGCCGGTGCTCGAGGCACCGCAGTATATGGTGCGTGCTGGTGTGTGCGCGGGACAGGGCTGACAGATGAGCGTAGGTGGTGGCCACGATGAGTTCCAAGCCAGATTATGTGCGGCTCCCCGAGGGACAACAGCGTGTGTATGACGAGAGTTGGCACAAGAAGCACGGCAAGTATGTGCCCTAGAGATGCCGCTGTCTCGCATGATCACTGCGTTATTAATGGCGATCAAACGTGTGTCATTGTAGGATAGTAAGCAACGGTCAAAAACGTCATCTCGATCATGTCAGAAGAAAGCATAGAACGCGCGTCACCTTGTGGTCACATCATGAGTCTGCTCAAAGGAAATCCAAAGGATAACTAACAACTTAACTTCAAGGCCTGGATGGTATGTGGCCCACTGGTGCCAGAGAGCCGGTGAGCACCGATATGTTGATAGACCGTTCGCCAATCCACTGCGAGTTCATCCCACTGCCATAAGGGCATCCTTCCCAGGGCGTGGCTGGAGCACAATCTATCAACAAAACGAATCGTAAATGGTCTTCCGTGCACTCAAAATATGTGTCAGTACCCTAGCGCAATCTCCACCACCTATCAGGCGCCAGACATACTTGTGCTTTCGAGTGATCCATGATCACAACCCTTCACCATGGGAGAAAGGATGTCAGGTGCGGAATAGGATTCAATTTCAAATAAGAAATGCACTGGTATGCCTGGCCGATTTCTTGCACGATCCAGGCGTGTGGTTCAAAGCTACCCATCATGTTTCCTCTTGCGGTTGGACGCACCTGGGCCTCGGTCTGAACACTCGCATAGGTTCTAGTGGCGACGTTCCGCATGGCGAAACTATGCTTGTCGATGGCAACAAACACCCACCACCAAACCACTGACTCGTGCCGCGTTCTCTGCATAAATACTGACCACAGGCAGCAGTATATACTAGCTGGTCTTCAGTGCTGGTATTATTGTAGCCTACGATGGCCGCCTTCGGCTCAAAGGGGGTAAGCAGCTTGGTGGGGTACTGAACGTTGACGATTGCGGTCATATGCTTGCAGGTTATAACATGTAGATCACTGGGAGTACTCGATGTGTTGATCCACAACTGTCTAGGCTACCCTTCAGCCTATTCAGGTCCTTGAACTACATAGGGCAACCCCAGAGCACTCGATGCCGCCTGGACGTTACAACATCGGAACGATGCTGGAAACCACTCTAATCGTAAATACTTTGCATCCACATTCTTGAGGGATTCCTGGCGTAATTGATATGCTCTGTGGCAAGTTTTTTATTCGATGACCTATATGTTGTAATGATGGTGGCGCATTTGCTCAGCTTTACCTTTCCAGATGCATGACACAGTACCATAGAAAGAAGATGAATCCGGGTCGGGGGCCTTAGAGTCAGCCCTTTGTATAATCAGAGAGACTGTTTCAGGATGTCGAAGTATCAGGGTGAAAAACGCGGAAGGAAAGTAAATAATCTAGGGATTTCCTGTCGATTTGGGAATCGAACAGTAGTGCCTCTTCAGCCTCTTCGGATCCTTGAATGATCTATCAACAGAACTGATCATGCCATGTAACGTCTTGCTACAAACAACATACTCGATTTGATTCATTCACGTCTCGTAAAACTCAAACACTGCTACAATATCCTACGTACACACATACACGCCTTTTCTTCGATTTTCTTCTTTTTCATGTCGCATTCTGGAGACAATATTCAGAGTGACTTCAAGGGCCGGACGGCACGTGGTGAAGGAAATCCCTGCGTTTAAGCAGGATTGTAACCCCACTGGGCATCCTCTCCTGTGTAAGGGGTTTTCTGGAGCACAATCTATCAACATAATGGATCGTGAGAGGTCTTCCATGAACTCAAAGCGTATATTACCGGAGCGCCGTTGAAATCACCTAGCAGGCGCCAGACATATGCTCCATCCGAGGTCGCAATCCTTCACATGGGAGAATGAATGTCAGGTGACTCGAAAGTGGGATTCGATTGAGAAACGTACTGGAACCAGCCGCCAGGGACAGAGAGCTGTTGCCAGATGTATTTGTCACTGCCGCCAACGACTGAGGCGCTCTGTCAGATCATTCCTAGTCAGCATTGTGCGCCGCAGACTTCCAATTGGACGCACTTGGTCCTCATTGGTGGCATAGCTTTGGGTGTCCTTGTTCCACACGGTGATATTGTTACCACCGACGACGACAATCTTCCACTACCGGACCAGAGAGTGAGTATTACTTTCCCTGCACATGCAAACGGCCGGTTACCTGCTGGTAGGAAGACCCACCCTGACGCTCGCCTACGACAGGTCCCGTCAAGTCAAAGAGGGTAGCGTCTTGGCTAGTATATTTCCGGTTGACAATATATGAGTACTCCGACATTGTGAATAGAGGATTATAACACGTCAATCACTGGGGAAGTATCAGATGTGTTGATTCACATCTGCCCAGACGAGCCTTCTATTTATACGTTTGCAAAGACTGCCCTTGAGTATATTTGGATCCGCGAATCACGGCGAAGAAACCTCACCATGCCCGATACTGCCTGCCTGGAGTTGCTTACACCAAGACACGAGGCCCGAAAAACTCGCTGATTCGGAATGATGCCGGTAAATGATCTAATCGTCTATATTCGTGAGACGTAAATTGGCAAGTACCACAACCTTCATGTGATGGATGGTGGTGTCATTGTTCGGCTCTTTCTTCCCAGACGTACGACACAGAACTGTGCCACACAAATGGCTTCAAGTCGAGGGTCTCATATTATCAGAGAGATCGACTCGGGATTTCAAAACATGTCAGAGGAAGGAGGTCTACCTTTCGGTCGATTCAAGAACCGAACTGCGCAGGAAGAAGGGATCAATAGACGTAACTGCAGTTGTTGGGACTCACGGTTGTCTTCTACAGGTGGTTAGACTGCCACCTGGTAGCATAAACGGGGTCAGAAGGTCAACCAGAATTGTAAAACTTCCGAGAGGGGCTTCTGAACATTTTTAACACCGCCTATTACATACAGTAGTCTCGACACCGACTGCTTTTGGACGCCTCCTAATTACGAGCTTTGAAGCTGAGGTTTGACTCGCCACTCAAATATCTCCAGATGGGCCATGGCCGCTGGAAGCATCGGATGCTTCCTAAAAAGCCAGACCAAGAACAAAATTAACCCGTGAGGGATCGGTGGTAGAAACTTAACCGGATGCTTCTCGGAACGGTAAGTATACCTGGAATGTTGGTACCTGTGTTAAAGAGCTGGCACACACATCCGTGGCACTCCTCAGATTGGTCTAGCTCGAGGATTAGGCCGGTTGACCGCGAACGGCCGGAGAGATCCGGGGCATTTTGGGGTGATGCCTGATTTGAGCGAGTTAGCTCTGTTGCGATTCATTTACTCCAATCGATAGTGACCCCTAGATCAATAGAATCACATACCGTGGACCGCATACAAGCCATCATTGAATACACACCGCCACGCGCAGGCTCCTCTGCAACTGCCACATCACTCCCATCCTCCGGGTTATCAGGAGGTTCAGGTTGCCAGGGCGTCCGAGCAAGTCAGAGGACGCGTTGGTACTTGGCGACACGGCACGAGGAACGAGGGTGTGTAGCTTATCTCGGCTAGATACCGAGTTAGCTCCCGCACGAGGTAATCTATTTCCGAGACGTATCGTCATCGTCCTCGACTGTATCATGACACCGCGCCCTTTTCATCAACAAACGCCGCCCAATCCTGCATGCATCAAAACAGACCCCGAAATACGCTTTCATTCAGGTTCACAGCAGGCTCCATCCAGGCTGACAGCTCACATAGCTCGCCCTGGCTAGAATGTGTCGATGACGTCCTCCACGGCCAACTACCGGCACCCCTGTCAAGCTAAGCGCTATCTACAAAGACCCTGAAATCTGCCTCGAGATGTCGAAGAAGTCGTAAGCAACAGGAGAACGGTCAAAAACGTCATCACGATCATGTCAGAAGAAAGCCCAGAACGCGTGTCAGAAGCAGAATCAATGGTCACCTTGTCAAAGAAAACCCAAAGTATAATCAACAACTTAACTTCAAGGCCTGGACGGTATGTGGCTCACTGGTGCCAGAGAGCCCTGTGCTCACCGGCACCAATATATTAATAGACCGCTCGCCAATCCATTGCGAGTTCATCCAACTGCCATAAGGGCGTCGATCTTTGCCAGGGCGTGGCTGGAGCACAATCTATCATCAAAACGAATCGTAAATGGTCTTCCGTGTACTCAAAACATGTGTCAGTACCCTAGCGCAATCGTCACCACCTGTCAGGCGCTAGACATACTTATGCTTCCAAGTCATCCATGATCACAGCCCTTCACCATGGCAGAAAGAATGTCAAGTGCGGAATAGGATTCAATTTCAAATAGGAAATGCACTGATATGCCTGGTCGATTTCTTGCACAATCCAGGCGTGTGGTCCAAAGCTACCCATCATGCTTCCTCTTGCGGTTGGACGCACCTGGGCTTTGCCCTGAACACTCGCACAGGTTCTAGTGGCGACATTCCGCATGGCAACTCGAAACCATGCTCGTCGATGGCGACAAACACCTTGGACCCACTACAAAAATACTGACTCGTGCTGCATTCTCTGCATAAATGCTGACCGCAGGCAACAGTATATACTAGCTGGTCTTCAGTGTTGATATTGTTGTAGCCTACGACGGCCACTTTCGGCTCGAAGAGGGTAAGCAGCTTGGTGGGGTACTGAACGTTGACGATTGCGATCATATGCTTGCAGGATATAACACGTCGATCACTGGGAGTACTCGATGTGTTGATCCACAACTGTCTAGGCTACCCTTTAACATATTCAGGTCCTTGAACTACGATGGGGCAACCCCAGACCACTCGATGCCCCCAGGACGTTACAACATCGGAATGATGTTGGAAACCACTTGGGATCCATATTCTTGGGATCCCCTGGCGTAATTAACATGCTCCATGGCGAGATTTTTATTTGATGAACTATATGCTCAGCTTTATCTTTCCAGATGCATGACACAGAACTGTAGCATGAAGATGAATCCAAGTCAACGGCCTCGCAATTAGAGTCAGCCCCTTGTACAATCAGAGAGCCTGTTGATTTCGAAGTATCAGGGTGAAAAACTTGGAAGGAAAGTAAATGATCTAGGAATCTCTTGTCGATTTGGCAATCAAACAGTAGTGCCTCTTCGGATCCCTGAATGATCTATCAACAGAACTGATCGTGCCATGTAATATCTTGCTACAAACAACATACTCGATTCAATCCATTCACGTCTCGTAAAACTCAAACATTGCTACGATATCCTACGTACACACATACACGTCTTTCATTTGATTTTCTTCTTTTTCATGTCGCATTCTGGAGACAATATTCAGAAACTTGACTTCAAGGGCCGGACGGCACGTGGTGAAGGAAATCCCTGCGTTTAAGCAGGATTGTAACCCCACTGGGCATCCTCTCCTGTGTAAGGGGTTTCCTGGAGCACAACCTATCAACATAATGGATCGTGAGAGGTCTTCCATGAACTCAAAGCATATATTACTGGAGCGCCATTGTAATCACCCGTCAGGCGCCAGACATATGCTCCATCCGAGGTTGCAATCCTTTACACGAGAGAATGAACGTCAGGTGAGAAAACAGGATTCGAATGAGAAACGTACTGGAACCAGCCGCCAGGGACAGAGAGCTGTTGCCAGGTATATGTGTCAGGGTTGCCAACGACTGAAGTGGTCTGTCAGATCATTCCTAGTCAGCATTGTGCGCCAGACTTCCTCTTCCAATTGGATGCACTTCGCTATCAGAGAAGGCATAGGTTTTGGTGCCATCGTTCCACACGGTGATCTTGTTGCCACCGACGACGACAATCTTCCACTACCGGACCAGAGAGTGAGCATTACGTTCCCTGCACATCCAAACGACCGGTTACCTGCTGGTAGGGAGACCCGTTCTGACCCTCGCCTACGACAGGTCCCGTTGGATCAAAGAGGGTAGCGTCTTGGCTAGGGTATTTCCGGTTGACAATAAACGAGTGCTCCGACATTGTGAATAGAGGATTATAACACGTCAATCACTGGGGAAGTATCAGATGTGTTGATCCACATCTGCCCAGACGAGCCTTCTATTTATACGTTTGCAAAGACCACCCTCGAACCTATTTG
>JBBPMY010000503.1:0-15042 GCA_038090615.1 Phylloporus gajari
TTATTATTTCCATATTTGCTATTCTAATGTAATTTCAATCCTATCTTATAACATATAGTTGGTGTGTCTCTACCATTATATACATTTATATGAGGTTATTAATTTAATGTTTCAGGATGTAAGTTCTACACACATGTGTTGTTTGTGAAGTGTATATCTAATTTTCATCAACATCTTCTCAAGAAGGTAAGAACAAGCATTTTTTCTTGACTGGATTGTTTATATTATATTTATCACTTTCCATCTATTATAGAATGTATGTTATTCAGTTATTCATATTTATAATGAATTGAATTATTTGATTTCTATAGATGTTAATCTCTGCAGAGGTAATTCATTTTCATAGTCCAGTCTCATTAACAACTAAATCTATATAATCATGAGACTTTTTCACCTACAAGCATGCCATCTGGTTCAAGATCAGGAGTATGTTCTTCTATTATATATAATCACCTGTTAACAGCATATAGATCTTACTCCCCTTTCATGTATGGAAGAATGTTCTCAAGGATGGCATTGGTAATTTTAAAATGATCTTAGCTCCACACATTAATTGATGTTTGTAGGATTTGCTTTGATTTTGGAACACTCCTTCTTTCTACACCAGCAAAAGGTCCAGAATCCCCTTAAAGTAGCAGCTGACCAGTATATTTCATCTGGAACATCCACCAGAGTAGCCAAAGTGCTCACAAAGCTCTACTCTCAATACAAGCCACAGAAGGAGGAAAAGGAGAAGATGTCTCAACTCATCATGAATCTGATTTCTGAACATATTATATGTGAGAAATAGGATCTCATTTATGAACATCTACTAAAATTTTTATAGCAAAGAATATCAGCAACTGAAGGAATTGACACTGTCTATGGTCATCCAGAGGTCAATGTTGTGTAGGATAATAAGCCAGGGATATTATGTACATACAGTGACTTCCAAAATTGAGTCAATGTTTTGAGATTTTGAAGTGTTTGTTATATAACTCAGGGGAAAGAACAAATAGAGCCAAAGTGTAAGTAGGTGATAGGAACCACATGCTCCTGGTCACATGTGAAAAAAATATTAATGTGATTTGGATATGTATCTATGGAGATATAGTCAATTCAAATCAGCAAGTCATTGACTCAATTTTGTAACTATGTATCAAATCTACAGAATCATCCAATTCTAGTACTTTGTGTGACCTCCTTTGGCCTTGATCACTGCTTAGATCCTTCTAGGCATGCTTTCAATCAAATTCTGACACACCTCTGGATCTATATTGTTCCATACTTCTGCCACTCTTTCCCAAATCTCCCATACTTCTTTAGCATGTCTTGGATACTTGGCAAGCTCCTTTTTGATATGATGCCAGAGATGTTCAATGGGATTGAGATCTGGAGATTGTGGAGGCCAATCCAGGACTTTGATATCATTATCTTCCATCGCCTTTTTGGCCTTTTTGAAGGTGTGTTTAGGGTCATTGTCCTATTGAAAGATGACATCCTCCAAAGGAATTCCAGATTCCTCCAAGCTAGGAAGCAAGTTGTCCTTCAAAATGTCCACATATTGGTTGGCATCCATCCTCCCCTCAACCTCTGCAAGGTGTCCAACACCTTCCTAACCCATACACCCCCATACCATGATATTTCCTCCTTCAAATTTCACTGTTTGCTGAACCTCTCTGTTAATAAGGCCCTCACCTGCCTGTTTCCACACCCATTCCCTTCCATCTGATCCTATCCTGTTGATTTTGGTCTCATCTGACCAAACAACTCTCTTCCAGTCCTCAATAGACCATTCTTGATACTTCAGAGCAAAGGCTAAATGCTTCTTCTTGTTTCTTACAGCAAGAAGTGGCTTTTTCTTCTTTGTTACAGCCTTAAATGAATGTTTTTTAAGAACTCTTCTTATTGTCTGTGAGGAGACAGGACTGGGATTGATGGAATTGATGTGGTGGGTAGCCTAGACAGCATTGGCAGCCCTGGCTGTAGTGATTTGAGTGATGATAGCATGCTGAGAAGTGGCTGAAGGCCTGGAGGGACAGCAAGAAAGGGGTCTAGGTCTATTGGGCAGGAGATCCCTGAGTACCCTAGAGACAGTAGACTGGCTGACACCAAGTTTGAAGGCAATAGAGTGACTAGAATGACCATTAGAGGCCAGAGAAAGGATGTTTTCCCTTTTAGAGGAGGAAATAGGATGCATAGTGAATCTGAAAGACATGAGAGATGAAACCAGTGCTTAAATAGTGTCAATTGAGGTGGTTACTATGATACAGTAACTATGGCAATCATCAGTTATGCTTCCATCAAGGATTATATATGACAGCTGTCAAACTTTGACAGATGTGACAGGTAGTTATACAATTGAGTCAATGACACATTAAATTGAATTGACTATATCTCCATGGATACATATTCAAATCACATCAATATTGTTTTCTCACATGGCCAGGAGCATGTACTTCCCACCACCAACTTACACTTTGACCTTATTTGTTCTTTCTCCTGAGTTATATAACAAACACTTCAAAATCTTAAAACATTGACTCAATTTTGGAAGTCACTGTACATTCAAATCTGTTACACTTGGTCCAGGTAGGGCAAAGTGTAGCCTTAGAAGAATCTGTGGGGACTAGAGTTCTAAAGGCCTGATGGTGGATGACCAACAGGGTTTGAGGAACTGGGTGGTGGTAAGGCACCTCAGAGTCACTAGGCAATAATTAGGTGACTAGAACTATCAATGGCCAGGCAACTACTTGTTGACTGGACTGAAGAGGACTTGGAGGCAATCGGTCTACAGGGACTAAGGTGACTGAAAGGCTAATGGCTGATCAGACCAAGGTACTGTTCACAAGATGGTGAACTGGGTACCCGGAGACTAGAGGTTCTGAGGACAAGCTCCTGTTCAGAGCACAGGTGGAGGCTCAAAGAGACGAGGAGCAACGAAAGGGAAGGTCAAGTGGATTGCTAGTCTAGAGGTACAGAGAGTACTCTGAGGAGAACTAGCTTAAGGGAAGAGAAAGGAAGAAGAGAGGGAAGGTTTATATACCTGAGGTATAGAAACCGACGGAATATAAAAGAACTACAAGTACACAGGATTGGTCAACAAGATGACTAAAGGGAATGTGATGGAATTGCATGGAATGTTCAAGAAGATGGTGGGAGAGCTACGATTAGGAATGATGATGAGTCATCAGGCCAATGACTAAGAAGAAGTGAGTAATTGTAGAGAAAAGAAATAATGTCCAGAACTTGTATGACTAAGGCAAGGAAAGAAATCATAACATTACCCCTGTACTAGGGTCAAGATAGTGACGAAGACCATTTAAAGATCAATGAAACCCCCACCTGGAGGGCCTGTCATGTTTGTGTCAGCATAGATGTTGAAGTCTTCCTTGTAAGGAGGGGAGGGAGAACGCTGGAGGCATTCTACCAGAGGTCAAGGATGAGGTGGACCCCTAGAGGGATGCATCCTGTTAGTGGTTGATTGTTGGCAATGAGAGGAGGAAGAGGAGCTGGGAGGAGAGTTGGAGGGTACTTGATCTGGAGTATGATGATGGAGGGGACAGTGGGTGGTGGTGTGGCAAGGGTGAAAGCAATGGCAAAACCCACATTGGTAGTCTGAGCAGTCTACCTTTCAATGTCCTAGGCATTGGCACTGGTAGCATGCCTCGTGCATGCGAGGGTGATTATATGGCAATGGCTCCTCACTGTTATGACCTGTCCACCAATTTTCCTTTTGCTGAAGTGCTCATTCTTCATCAGAGTTGAGAAGGGAGGAGGAGGCAGATGGCATAGATGGGGTATGGACTTCCGGGGTGCTGTGTGTGGGGAGGAGAGCAGCATGGGCTTGCCTTTGCTCTGTGAGTTCACAGAGGTATCATTCTAGGTCTCAAAGGAATTCAAGCATGCCTAGCTGGTGCATGGCTTTGAGGAGGCTGTGACGAGTCTTGGCTTGAGCAGATGGGGGTTGGATGTTATCTAGGGGAAAGAACACCCTGTAGAGGAGGACTAGGGGGGAGTTGCAACTGAGGTATGTGTAGATGGGGACTGTGAGGTGGTCACATGAGAGGTAATGGAGGAGTTCCTCCCTCTGGTCACAGTAGAGGAGTTCTTTAAGGTGTTCTTTTGCGAGGGGAATGTTGGGAGTGAGGACAGAAGGATAGGGAGTGGGCACCCATGCTGGTTCGTTCCAGCCAGCTTTGATGACAGTGTTGGAGGGGGGAGTGGCTTCAGAGAGGGCAGTGACTGAGGTGGTAGGAGAGGATGGAGTGTCTGCAAAGTGAACAGCATGGGAGTGGGTGGCAGCGATGGCAAGTTCTTCTTTAGAAGAGTAAAATTCTACAGGCATAGCAGAGAGGGTAGGGGGAGCAGGTTTGGCTAGAGTAATGACTGAGTAGAAGTGATGGCTCATATGATGGAGGGAAAGGCCTTGGGGTGATGCCTTTTATAGTTGTTGAGAGTAGCCTTGGAACGTTTGAGATCCTGCTCAGATTGCCACAAGTCTTCCTCAGCTGTGTACCCTTTCCATTGGATCAGGTATTGTTGTGACAACCAGTTGCCATGATGTCTTAATATCTGCTCTATTTCATACTCTTCTTTGCCTTCTATTAGTTCTGGGGGTGGAGCCAGATAGTTCAGGCCATGAACATCATTTTTGCAATAGGGTGTGAGAAGCATGGCATGGAAAATGGGGTGGATCTTCCAGGTACTGGGAATGTAGAGTTGGTAGGAGAGTGGAGATAGTACCTTGGTGACGACAAAGGGTCCTTCTCATTTCAGTGAGAACTTTGGATTTGTCAGACGTTTCAGATTTCATGCTTCTAGCCATACTTTATCTCCTTTGGCAAAAGGGGTGAACTTCTGGTGGGTATGGGAGGCCATGACTTGTCTGGTGAGTTCATAGGCAGTGAGAGCTTTGTCTTGGGTGATGGTGAGGGTTTTCAGATGTTGTTCTATGGCAGGGAGGTGGGATTCAGCGAGGATGGTAGGTAGGGCATGGGGTTCATAACCCATCATGAGGTAAAACGGGGATTGACCAGTGGTGGAGTGAGGGCAGTGATTGTGGGTGAACTCAGCATGGGAGAGCTTCTGTGACCAAGAAGTGGGGTTGGCACCACAGAAGATATGGAGATAGGTTTCAAGTTCCTGGTTCACTCATTCGGTTTCACCATCAGTCTGAGGGTGGTAAGCGGTGGAGAGGGCAAGGTCATAATTGAGAAGTTTTCCAAGTTCTTTGGCAAAAGCAGATGCGAATTGTGGACCTCAGTCAGAGATGATCTTGTTGTAGAGTCCAAAGCATTTGTAGACATGGTGAAGGAAAAGTTCGGTGATGCCTTCAGTGGTCACAGTGTTGGTGGTAGGGATAAAGATACCCCCCTTGTAAGTGTGGTCTACCACGACCAACACAGAGTTGAAGCCACCAGAAGGGGGAAGTCTGACGATGAGGTTGCAGAAGATGGATTGGAATGGGCAGGTGCTAGTGGCACAAATAGGAGTAAGTGGCGGGACAGTTGGGTGTGTATTGACCTTGTTCTGTTGACACACCCTATAACCTTCCACGTACTTGCACACATAGTGGGCAAGACCAGGCCACCAGAATTCTGTAGAGACAAGTTGGCAGGTTTTGAGATAGCCTGGATGTCCAGCAGACTTGTGATCATGACAGTGTTCCAGAATGGAACAGCAAAGGGGGTCATCAGGAGGAATGTAGACACATCCTTTGTAGGTAAGGATGTTATCAGTGACCTGCCAGTCAGAGAGTTGAGAGCGAAGGTGGGCAGGGGAGGAGGTGTCAGTGAGTTGGAAATGCTGGAGCATCAAGGGATCAGAGATGGAGGCAGAGGAGATGAGAGTGTGGAGGGTACTATCAATGACATTGATGAATAGCGATGGAGGTAAAAGGGTGACCCTTTCGTTGTCAGTGTCAGCATCAGGGATGAGATCTGAGTGGCAGGATAGGGCATCTGGGCCAGTGAGGAGTTTACCGGGGATGTGGATGAGGTGAAGGTCAAAGTCTTGGAGGTCAAGAAGCCAGCAGGCTTGTCGACAATTGAGGTTACATGTTTCTTTGAAATCAAGAAGGTTTTTGTGGTCTGTGAAGACCTGTACACAGTGGGGGGAGCCATGAAGATAATGGCACCAAGCTTTGAGCCCTCAGATGACGGTGAGGAGCTCTCGGTCATAGATGTTGTAGTTCCATTTGGCATCACTGAACATTTGAGAAAGGTAAGAGCAGGGATGTCACTCTCTGTTGGCATTGGTCTGGAGAAAGATGTCCTCAGATGCATATTTTGAGGCATCAGTGGCGATGGCGAAAGGTTTGGAAGGGTCTGGGAGTTGGAGGATGGGGCAAGCAAGGAAGAGTTTCTTGAGAGACTGGAAGGAGGTCTTGCAAGTGGGAGTCCATTCCCATTGATGATCCTTCTTTGTGAGGTCGAGGAGAGGGCGAGCAACAGTGGAGTAGTCAAGGATGAAATGGTGGTAGAAGTTGGCAAAGCCAAGGAATGACCAAACATCTTTGGGTTTTGATGGGGTAGGCCACTTGGTGATACCATCAAGTTTGATAGGGTCCATAGCAAGCTGTCCAGGCTTGACAATCATTCTGAGGTATTCAACCTCAGTAGAGGCAAACTGACATTTATTGAGTTTGAGATGAAGGTCAAGTTTGGTCATTTGTTGGAGGACCCATTTGGTCTGTTCTGTGTGTGTTGTTTCATTGGGGGAGAAGATGAGGAGGTCATCCATATAGATGATGAGCCATCCTTTGGTGATCATGTCTCAGAAGGAGTCATTCATAAATCGCTAGAACATGGCAGGGGAATTGCACATTTCAAAGAACATGACAGTGGGTTCAAAGAGGCCATGATGAGTGACAAAGGCAGCTTTCCATTGGTGTCCGTCTTTGATTCAGACATTGTTGTAGCCCCATCAGACATTGAATTTAGTGAAGACATGAGCATCGCAAAGTTTATCAATGAGGTCGGAGATGAGGGGGAGAGAGTAGGTGTCTTGAACAGTGTGTTCATTGAGGTAGTGGTAGTCCTGGCAGGGATGGAGCTTTCCATTTTTCTTTTTAACAAAGAAGAAGGGAGATGCTTGTGGAGAGGAGGAAGGGCAGATTTTGCCAGAGGTAAGGTTTTCATCGATAAATTCATCAGTGGCTTTCTTTTCATCAGAAGACAAGGGGTAAAGTTTGCCAATCTCATCAGCAAATGTTCACATCACTTTACATAACTTTCAGGCACTTTGACAATTCTATAAAGTGCTAAAGTTATCACATTGTCACAGTAATGTTACATCACTTTACAGCATAATTGCCATCACCTAGCATGTACAGTACCTGACAGGCTGTTGGCTACATTTACAGTCCCTGGAGATTAGGAAATGCTAGTGTGCATGTCCTAGTCCTCAGGGACTTAGTATTTTTTTCAAACAAAGATGTCATGTGTCATGTTTATATTTGCTCTGCCACTACCACAGGACAACTGTGACTACCACCTTCTGCATCCCCCAGCCATATCAAAGAGCCCACAATGAGTGTCAACAAGTACCTGATGCCTTCACTCACCTGCTTGCTACCTTGCCAGCTCACCTTTTACCTGCTTGCCTTCAGAGTACACTGCACAACACGCGCTTGTCTCACCTCCAACACCCTCTGACACCTGCCTGCCTTCATCAGCAAACCAGAGTGTAGTTGGACAGAGTTGGACAGAGTTGGACAGACTGAATAGTCTCTAGAACACCTCAACAAGGTACCTAATTGGCTAGCTTTGTCTATACCCACCACAGACTGTCCCAGACCATCCACAGGCTTTGACAGTCTAGAAAGAACAGCAATGAATTCTTCATTCAATTATGTAACAGAGATTGACAGACTATCCCTGCCTTCTCCAGACTCCTAATCAAACAGTTATAGCATTTCAAAAAAGTACATGACATTGTGAAGAAGTGAAAGGGAACAGTGATCTAATCTAGGGTGACATCAAGGCCAGTTGTCACAGTGCCTGATCCACTCCCATTCCTAATGCAACCAATTGTAAGCTGTAAAAGTGGGATTATTGAGAGATCGAAACTTACTTTCCCATTTTTGCCCATTACACATGGAGTGCCTTCATTTTCACACGATGAATTGGTGCCATGTTACATTTCGCCATTGGACTGAGGATTTCAAGATAAATATTGACATAGATATCATGCTTGAAAGTGACCTCCTTGCCTTTGGCCATGATTTTGTCGATGGCGAGTTTAATCTAATATGCATGTGTTAGTACATGAAAGCAGGGATGTTTCCACATATGGCAGTACCAGCAAGTGCAATGGCAGGACATGGCACTTCAGCCCCAAAGACCTCCAGGAATATATTTCCCGTCGTATAGGGACCAGTGTAAAAGAAATCAACTACAAGGCCAGTGAACATGGGATGCACCAGATTGTTCATGTGCCCCTAGCAAGAATGTTAGGGCGCTGTCAGGAGGAATGACACACTTACATCTTCATCAAGACCATTCATGAGAAAGGCACCCCCATCCAGAAGCTGCTTTGTAATTTCAGCATTAATAGAAAGGCAGTTTTGGGGGTCCCACTCGTAACTTTGACAAACAAAGCTACATGCCTTTTTCTTCAATGATGATCGCCAATTCCCAATGTCCTAGGAAGATGAGGTGGGCAATTGTGCTGGCAGTGCCTTGCGACAACATCTTCTACCTCACCTGGATATCATCAGTATGGAAATCTGACTAACAAATCAATTTACTTCCAGCTGGTGCAGTGGATTGCTTGTGCTATCTGGTGGGTTCATCATTGGGCTCAGAGACCATTGGGCAGACGTTGTCCATATGCTGGGATGCTTGTCAGTTCCTGGTAGTCAACAGCTGCCTGTTGTCAGGGAGGCATGGTGGGTGGCTGCGCTGGCGGTGCCCAGTGATGACGTCTTCTGGCTCACCTAAGTGTCATCAGTAAGGAAAGTCGACTAATATATCAACATACTTCCAGCTGGTGCAGTAGACTGCTTGTGTTGTCTGGTTGTTTTGCTGTTGGATGCAGGGACTGTTGGCAAAGACTGAGTATTGATGGCATGGAAGGGATGGTTGCACTCCATACTAGCATCCTGGATTTTGTTCTGTGGGGTAAGATGACCTATATTTCATGTCAATCCAATAATCTGGTACAGCGATTAGCACTTATGTTGTTCACGAAGGACGGACATTGCAAATTGTTCATCCTCATCAGGAGATGCTTTGTTGATTTCAAAGGATCCAGATCCAATGTTGCCATCCTGATGCTCAGTTCCTGTGATTAGCATAGTGTGTACTCTAGGGAGTGATGGTAGGACTTGATGGAAAGACTCTGTTCAATGAAGCCTGATGCATCCTGGAGGTGCCGAATCAGATGTGCCATATGTTGACCCTTTATCCTGAATGTCACGAGTACCTAGTGAATTTAATATCTTAGGACTCGTGTACAAATAAATGAGCACAAAAGTACCTGGGGACTGAGCTGTCATTCCACTCAGCCCAAGTCGCAATACTCATCGTCTTACAGTATTGTACTCATTGTTTGATCCACATTCAGATGGGGCACAAGAGGTTGGTGCTGTGGATGTCGAGCGTGGTGCCCCCCTCATCAGGATAGAAGGACTGTGGGAAGATGAGAATGACAACATTGAAGTTGTAGAGCTAACTGAAGATGGGTAAAATTATGCTGAAATGAGTGCTATAGTGCTACTCACAGAGGTCTGGGCAGAGTGGACATCATCCCAGTGGCAGTCCAGGAGGGTACCTTGAAACCAAAGCATGGATCTGACTGCGAAAGTGTGAATGCTGGTTGGATTTGTGTCAATGGAACAGAAGATGTGACCCAGGGTGGAATCTGGCTCTCCTGGCTGTTGTCCTCAGCTGGGGTATAGGATGGGGCCATTGGGTTGACTGCTTGGCCCTGCATAGCCATGTGGAGGTTGTAAGCAGCTTACCGTGAGAGTCAGGAGGATTGAATGTGTTCAATATTTTGAAGCTGCTGAATCGCCCCACCACAGCCCTTCCCAGTGCGAGATGAACGTCTCTGAGATGGCTGAGTCTCAGGTGTAGATTCTGTAACTTATCATGATAGAATATCAAGAGGAAAGGTAAGAACTTACCGTCATTGTTGAAGAGTTGCTCCACTCTGAGGTGTTTTGGATTGGAAGCAGTGTTAACAACTTCTTCAGTCTGGGAATCTTTGCAGACCCTGCTTGCAGTGAATTTTCATTTGGGAGCCATCTCAAGGGTTTAATGAACTTTCAAAGAGTGGACGTTTTCAAACCCTTGAGCTTGCCCATTTATGATAGAAAACATTGTGGTTACAATGCAGTCTGATACATAAAATTGCAGTGGCAACTACTAACATCCGCAGGGTATCAGAACCAGTAGGTAATAAATAAAACATAAGCACAACATGAGTCATGGTAACATTTTCAGCGGATAAGCATGAAAAATGAGAGTCACAGTCCATGTGCTGGATTGCTTGGTGGGACATTGGTTCATTTGGGTTTGGATGTGGGCTTTTTGCATGAAGAACATCGCAGGATGTTGTCTGGGGCTTGGATTGCAAGAGTATTTGGATGCTGGGAAGAACCCTCAGTTGACCCAACTTGGACATGCTTCTGCTGGCTGGAGGGTATATATTCATCAGAGTCATTGCCAGTTCATAATGACGATATGTGTGAATCACTCAATGAAATGTGACATTGGGAGGAAAGGAGGGATGAATGTGGTGGAATTAAGGGGGGAGGGAGCAGCATCGAGGTATCACATTTTCCAGCCCACTTTGGTAGAGGGGCCTGTAAATGGCTTGTGCTGGGCATCTGCAATCGAGGTGTCATATCCCAGTGGGAGTATAGCCCCAAATCACTATACGCAAGGCATCCAAAGGGTCGCTTCACTGATAGCAAGGGTGGGGAGGCTAGCATACCTCCTGCCACTTTTTGCATGTCATTTGGGGGAATTGGAGTAGGGGTCACATCACGTTCCATTGAGGGACTGTCCAGAGGTTGCTGCCCATTGTCTGACACTGATGTCACACACCATGCTTCAGGTCCAAGGGAGGATAGACACTTGATGATGTGACAGATGACAGTGTCATGATCAAACAAAATGCTGTAATGAAAACTTCCCTCCTCGTCAGTATACATGGGCAAGATGATATTGTTTTGGAGATTGTTAAGAAGGGGAATGACTGGCTTGAAATAGGGCAATATATGCTGTATGACCTTGGGAAACCACGTCAAGTTTGATTAGATGGTGAGCGTTTTCAGGATACTCAGTTTGAAGGTGTTGAACAACTGATTGTAGCATTCTGCAAGTTCTTTGTCAGTTTTTTGCTTCAACAGCTCAGAATAGAGGATGCATATTCCTACAAGCACATAAAAAAACAACTCCAGGTCGTGAAGCAAGTTGTGTATCACTGGCTGTCCAGGACCTGCCATGACAAGCTCTGTGGACATCCATGACCAGGTACCCTGAGTCCCACGTCAGTTCAGTGTACATGGTCAAGGCAGAAAGGACGTACCATACAGTATAGTGGACATGAATCAATCATATGGTGCATATCTTCTTTTGGGTCATCAGTGCCCATCAGAAGTACTGTGTTGTGCTCGTTTGTAAGCTGTGAAGCAGGAACAGTAGTCACCTCATGATTTCTGCCGCACTTTCTGACATATACCAGACTGGTTGGTGCTAGAACTGTGGTACATGGTGCAGGTGAAGAACCAGACATTGGTGGTTCAATTGGTGATGTTGGGGGGTCAGGTTCAGCTTGCGGTGTGGAAGGATGAGCAAGGCACATCAGCAAATTCAGAATGTTATGTAGAGGTCTGGACAGTTAATCACAGACATCACAAGGCTCCAGCAAGGTCCCCTATTGTACAGCTGAGCTACAGGTACAGTACAGCACCACAGGCTGTACTGGTGATTGGTCAGCACGTACAGGTTGTACAGCATTGAGTGGCTGTGCAGGCGCATACATGGCGTACAGATGGCACAGAGCATATGCCAAGTAGCACAGTACCTTTTTTTTTTCCTTCCAGGCCCATTGAATTATTCAGAAATTGTTAGAATTCTGTAAACTACGAACACAGTACTATGTGTGTATGCTGACAGCCCTCTCATCCCACCGTGGTCATTGCATCATCCTTGTCCGCCATCCTTACTATGTTATGGACATTGCCTCCTTGCAACAGCATTCTTGTGTGGTGGTACCTCACATCACTGCTGTCCCATTTTGTCCCCTCATTACATCGTGGTCATCGTGTCATTTGCGTCATGCCATCCTCATTGCATCGGGGCTGTCATTTCCTGGACGGCATTCCATTCTGGGGTATCTCCCTTGTCTTGTTGTGTGCACGTCAACTCTGGGGGCACACAGTTGTGCACGTTGTTGTCATGGTCTCCGGGAGCACAGTTGCACACCTGATGGTGTTGGCATTGTCATCATTGCCCTCTCCAGGTGTGTAGTTGCATGCACATTTTTGTCATGCCCACTAGGAGGTAGTGGTGGTGTGGGTCAACCACACTGTGCCCTGTTGTGCAGCTGCCCACACTTCCTTGTGTCCTCTGGGCAATGGCAGTGAGGGTGCAAGTGCAGTTGCACATGGGTAGTCACTGCCACCGTGTCCTCCAGACAATGGTGGTGGTGTGGGTACAACCCACATGTCATTGCCGCCATTGGTTCCCAATGGTGTCGTTGTGGTAGTGCTGCTGATGGCCCTGAGCCATTTATGGCATTACTTCATCGTCATCGTCATCATCTTGTCCTCCAGGCAATGGCAGCAGTGAGGGTGTGGTCATGCATGCTAGTTGTCGTCACCATGCCATTGTGCCATTTACATGTCGTGGTGGGTGTCACACCATTGATGGTGGGTTGACAATGACATGATGTCATTGTTGTTGTTGTCTTCCTGGCGCTGTTGCTGACACACCATCCAGGTGGCAATGTGGGTACTGTGCATGCGGCGTCATCGTGGCATTGCGATGGCCTCACTGCTGTCATGGTCGTCATGACCTCTCCGTTGTACATGTCCTATCATGGTTGTTGGGGTTGTTGTGGCACCCTTGTCATGTCACAGTCATTGTGGCATCCTCATCATGGCATCTTTGTCATGTCATGGTCATCGCAACCTCCCGTTGTACACATGTCTTGTCACACATTGCCCTTGTTGTGGCACTGTCATTGTGGGGTCTTTGTCACAGCGTTCTGTTGTGTCGTGGTCATCATGCCAGTAGTCATCGTTGTTGAGGTGAGGTGGGCATGGTTGATGGGGCAGTGGGACGTGGGGGTGTGGACTGCTTGTTGAGTGGCCATCGAAGGTCTGGACTTAGGTGCTGGTGGCAGGTGGTGGCATCAAATGAACCATTGACAAGAGTGTTGACAGTTTGAGAGGTGGTAGACAGACATGTTGAACAAGCCATTGGGTGTGTCGATGGCATGAGGGAGGGTGGTAGTGGTGTTAAACGAGCTGCAAGGTTGTTGTGGACGGTTTGAGAGAGGGTAGGTGGCACTGCCAGCACGTGCGTCATTGGCAGTGGCATTGGTTGATGTTGTAGTTGCAAGTTGCATAGGCCAAGCAGTTGGCAGAGTGTGTGACGTGAGTGACAATGTGACATTGTTTGAAAAAAACGCTAAGTCCTGGAGGACTAAGAAATACTAGCCTAGTATTTCCTAGTCCTCTGAGACTTCAAGTTTCATAGATGATCCATACATACCTGTACAGTGCTGTGATGTGCTGGCTAACTGTGATGGCGTGTTGCTATGGTGCTGTAATTGTTACTATAGGCACTGTAAATTACTGTAACAGTGTGACAGCTGTTCCTAAATCAGTGATTTGCTGATGTGAATGGCGTCGAGAGGGAGACATGTATCAAGCACCAAATAGCCCCAATCTGTGAGTATACCTTGTCGTGTGAGTTCATTTATTGTTTTCTCCAATTTCACCCAGGCTTCTGCAGAAAGATAAAGTGTTAGGTACTTCTTGTGAGCTTCTCATTTCTTGCATGTCATGGTGAGCAGCAGATTGACAAGGCTAATGTCCTAGTGTAAAATCCAAGCACATTCAACAACATTTTTGTGTGCTAGAGTTCTCTAAGTGATAGACATTCTAAGGTAATTTATTATGTACCAATAATACAATCTAAGAATGTGACTAAGAGCTCACCTAAAGACAAGAAATCAACGAGGAGGGTACTGATGGGATGTGTAACAAGGCAGGATAAGACTTGGAGGTGGAAGTTGTTTGGAGAAAAGATGTTATGTAGTTTTGATCATATGAAATGAGTTGAGATATTGACCTCAGTATCATCATGAAAATGTCTGCTACTGACCTGCCCCTCAGCAACTAGCTCTGGGATGCCTTCAATAGTGTGTTGTGCCAGGATGTGCAGAATCATCCCCTCAGTATATTTCCTTAGAGGATCAATCCACAAGTCCTTGACTGCAACTGCAGTGTTTGGTCTAGAATCATCCAAATTGATTACCCCCTCCCAGATGGTCATTCCTTGGCCAAGCAAGCTATCAGAGATGGAAAGGATCCTGCAGAGCCATATCTTGCAGACACAACCATCCTTGTCAATCACTTTCAGCCACTTCCTCCGATTACCATCGTTAAATTCAATGGAGGGCTTGTTGTCAGGCTCATCGTCAGATGATTCATCTTCACTGTCTTCCTCGTCAGACCCAACCACTCCATCATCCTCAACCCCTTTGTCTTGCACATGGTTGTGTTGAAAATGATGATTATGTCATCATTAATCAGCATTGATTAGATGCTAGATCATGCTTATCTTCTTATCTATCTTATCTTTCTAGTAAGCATGATTACACATGATCCTATCTTAACAGATCATTATGTTTTCTATATGACACTGTTCATGTTTTGCTATTGGCTATTACTAATAGTATGATAAGAGAGATTACTGCCATTGGCTGTTATTGTTCTACATATTTAGAACAACCATACAGATACAAACACAATGTACTGTATATAAGGAGGAGCTCCCACCTAGTCGCTCCTCTAACAGAATCTCCATCTCTGTTCTC
>JBBPMY010000504.1:0-15034 GCA_038090615.1 Phylloporus gajari
ATTTGTCATTTGATTCTATTTTTGTATTTCACTGGTGTTGATGATAATATATTATATTCTCTGACAATATATGAAAATATGATATACTTGCCATATCTATCATATATGTCAGGATGCTATACGTGATATGAAAGATACTTGTGACCAACTATATCATATTTATTTATATTATCAGTAATACATGAGAGACAAGTGTGATCTACCTTGTAAACACTTCCAAAAAATATATGACCTTATCTGAGTGTATATCATCATTATATATCTTCTAAGGCTATTTATGATAGATAAAGGTATATAAAGGAGTGTCATTTCTTAAACGTTTTCCTGATGGATATCCTAAGTTGACACTTTCTAGTGCAACCTAGTGACAAGTCCCTAGTGGGCTTTAGGGTTGTTTCATTAGAACCAGACTTCATTTTCACTACCTTGTACTATACGCCTATGCCTATGCCTATGTCTATGCCTACAATGCCACAGCTTCACCAATGCTTGCCCCCTCCTACAAGTGCATCTTTTCATGACTGCTTCAGAGAAGCAGAACAGAGAACTAACCAGGCCCTCTCTAGTGTTCCCTTCCTCCTATGTACACTGGTCCCTCCTCTCCCCTCCTTACAGGCATGACCAAGGTCACTGATCACCACCACTCAACCCTTCAATGGGTACAAGCTTGTATGCCACCTATGTAGTTATTGGGCCAGTCAGGGTTTTACACCCTCAAGAGGAACCTCTCAGAGCAGAGGCTACAGGGAGTGTAACATCAGCAGCATTGCTCACACCACCTCAAGGTTCATCAGAAAGTCCTGCCACTTGCTTCTTGCGCTTGCTCAAAGTCTCTCCCCCTTTTTATGGGGATTTTCTCAACCACCAAGTAGAACATCTAACCTCCTCTCTTGCAGAACTTATGAGGTGGGGTAACCTCAGCGACTTCACCCAGTCACTTCAATATACCTCACCCACTCCATCTACTCCACCTGCCATCCTATATGGCAATGACCCCAAGGACCCCAACAACCATGCCCTAGGTCTCTTTGAAGAAGCGCCAGCACCACTTCTTCCCCAAGAACCAGTAGGTTCACCACTCTACCTAGTGCTGTCGCTGCTTGACTAGCTGTAGCCAGCTATAGCTTTTCCTGACTATGGCTTGGCATGACTCATTTAGCTATATAGCCACTGTCGTGCGGCTCAGCTTGGCTCAGCTAGCCGGTCCGGTTGGCCATAAGTCACAGGTACAACATATAAATAGCAAATCAACTACAATATGATGTGTAATCGACAGTCAGCGTTTATGAGCCAATCTACTACTGCAATGTGGAGTAAATAAAACATCTTGCATTGTAATTTTGCATGCTCTGGTCCTAAATACATAAATCAGACAGACAATTAGTGAAACGAATGAATTACTTACCTTTTCCTCTTTGCTTTGGTATCATGTGCTGATTCCAGGGGAACAACTGGCGTGGTGATAATGCACAAAGTTGCGCTGTCGGATGCCTTGTGTTCAGTAGGAGGAGGCAGTTTGTTGTTGGTGCCAACATTGTCTGGATTAGGCAAGAGACACTGTGAAGGACGGGTTTGGTGTGCATTTAGCAAGTAATGAGTGGAGGTAGTCATAGTTGGGTTTCACCACATATTCAAGAGAGCGTGAATAGTGCAAGAAAGTGGCAAATTCGCCAGGAAGGGTGTCACACAGTTCTTTGGCTGTAGTGTTCTTTTTAAGCTTGAGGATTGTGTCATTTGAGAGGGTGGGTTGCAGGTTGCTGAACCATGGGAGTGACCCGTGCAGCAGGTATATAAGGGTGTATGTGAGTGATTCGAGGTCGTCACGACGGCTTGACTGGATGCCGAGGTGATTGTTGATGGAAGTGAATGAAGGGGTACTGATGAATCGGCACCCTTGTTGGTATGGAACGTGGGCCCATGTGGCGGGGTTGCAATATAATAATGCGATGCCGAAGTTGATGAGAAAGACTACAGATGGATTGTCTTGAATCAATACATTTTGTGGTTTGATGTTGCCATGGATGTAATTGCACAGGTGTAGATGTTTGAGTCTATGTACCTGGTTAGTGAGCATTTAGCACATTCAGTTCCCCAGTTGAATAGAGAGCTGATACTTACAAGATTGGAACCCACAGTGACCACAAAGTCCAGCTCCAGGCGACCTCCTTTTGATGCAAGGATATCGGACAGAGATGTCGCTACGTCATTCAGTACAAGGGCATGGTATGATGATTTGCGACCAAAAAACACAGGTCAGGGAAACCCGGTGGCACCTTGAAGGACCTTCAAAACCTGGTACTCATGCTTGAGTGTGGAAGGATTCTGGGTGCAGGGCTCGAGCTTTGCTGCAATATCCCGGCTGCTGATGAGATCCTGAGCACTATATACAATTGCTAAGGGTAAGTTTAGTTCATATTGCATATTTTCAATGGCTCGTACTCACCATGTGAGCCCACACCAAGGATCTTTTTCAAGCTGTATCGTCCATCTATATGATCGATATTTGGTACAAATGGTGTGTGCAGGGATGTCGAACACATCATTCAGTGGGATGAGAATGGGTAAATGTTCAAACTTGCCCACATGCAACCTCTGACTTCTACTTCATATGCCACATCAACGCCATGGCCATGTTCACACCCCATACTCAGCCCTTCTGTGTTCCCCCCTACCCTCTTCCCAACCTGGTCTTCAAGCCCAAGTTTCACTCTACCCTTTGGTGAGATTTCAAAATGCATTATGGTCTAGACGTGCTTGGATTTCATTTTGCAGTTTGCGGCAGGGTAGTAGGGTTTGGGCCTTGTACTGGTGAGTTCGTATAAGACGATATGAGACTCACCATCCTTAGTGTTTCCCATCGAATCCCATGGGTACTCGTCGAGGCCATCATTGCACGGCTACTGCTATTGACTCACAGCACCCAGTCCCTGGGCCACTGGTTCCTTTAGCAACGAGAACAAACAGAAACTGCCGTGCCCCTGCATGCTACCGTGACGCTTCTGAGGACGACGACAGGGAATTCATTGACATCAGTGCCATTGACGAGGCCACCGATGACTCCATCTCTGATGCAGGTAATCAGCCTGTTGGTCCTCACACTCACAATATGCCCACTGCACAGACCACGTCAAATCCTACTCACGCTAGCATTGATTTCGTGCCATTGGCTGCAGGAGGAGCAGCCATGACTCCTGTCAACATGCCTCTAGTCAGGCCTGTAGGGAGTGAGGCTGGGCCGACCACTGCCGACATCAGTCACTTTTTTGAGAAGTCAAAGGGGCAAGACACGGTATGTACTGTATGTCGGTGAGTGATTGCAATCTGTTGCTACTCAATACACTCATTTCATTGTAGGAAGTGGGCAATTGACAACCACATACACTGGCACTACACTTTTAGCTACAAAATGTTGAACAATTCTCTTTGTACTCATATTGTGAATCAACACATCGACGAATATCTGGAGCTGGCAGACCAGAACAAGTGGTCTCTGCAGATTGCATCAGTCTGAGCTGCTTCCAGCATCGGGTATTCGCTTAGCATGCTTCGCGAGGCAATAAAGCAAGGCCACAAACTCAATGCACTTCCACCCCTTCGTCTTCGCCCCGAACATGAGCAAGATTCCCAATCATTGGATATGAATACACGCACCTTCCCTGACTTCTCCATTCCAAAACTCCATGAATACCTAGTCAAGTTCATTGTTGCAGATGACCAGGTAAGCTAATACGATATCATTCTCACATTCTAATGACCGTCTTTCAGTCGCTCAATGTTATTGAATGCCCTGAATTCAGACAACTTCTTCTTTTCCTTCACCAAGACCTTCATGATAGCGACATCCCACACTGCACCAAACTCTGTGAGTTGGTCCTGAAAGTATGGGAGGATTACTTTGTTGTCGCTAGGAAGGACCTTCAAGTAAGCAATGCTGATGTTCATCAATTCAGACATGCTCAGAATCCAATAGAATGTGGTCAGCAAGGTGTCATTCACTGCCGACACATGGTTGGACAGTGAGTATCGACCCTATCTTGCCATAACTGCCCACTGGATCGCCAGTGAGGGTGGTTCCCTCAAGATGAGGGCTTCGCTTATTGCCTTCCATGAGTTTCCTGGGTCTCACACTGGGGCTGCCTTGGTGAAGTTGATCTTAGAGCTTCTTGATCATGCTGAGGTGACATTGAAGGTATGTTATCTTTCCTTTGTTTCCTTTGTCATGCTGCAATGCGTCATTTTCATTGACACTAGATAGGCTATTTTACTATGGATAATGCTGCTAACAACATTGCTGCCATGTGTGAGCTTGCGGATCTTCTCCACGCTCACAACATTCCATTCGATCCTGTCGAACGTTGGATCCCATGCTTTCCGCATGTGATCAATATATGTGTCACACACGCCATCAAGGCATATACCACCACCAATTTCAGCCAGGTTGCTGCTACATGGAAAGGCGCTCTTGGGAAGCATGTCACAAAGAAAGCGTATACTGAAGCACTTGCAACAGATCCTGTTGCACTCGGCCACAATATTGTTCGTATCATCCGTGCGTCTGGCCAGCAGCGGAAAGGCTTTAGGGATACGATCATTAATGGGAATGCGAACCAATGGTATGGAGGTAATACTACTAAAGTTCCAGAAGTCGAGTTCCTTCGTGATGTCAAGACGCGGTGGGACTCCATTTATTTCATGATCAACTGACTCCGCGCTCTCCACCTTGTAAGTTATTTCATCTATCTGATCTAGTGTCCATTGACTTGACTTTTGACAGGCCATTGACATCTTCCTTGGTATACCTCATGGACCAAATGATGAACTTTCCGATCACAAGCTTGGTGCAATGCAATGGGAAGTCCTTCAAGATTTAGAAGTTGTACTCAAGGTATGGTTGTGCATATCTGTAATTCGGGACTAACTTCAGGTCATATTAGATACCTCACGATGCACAGCGATCTATGTCAAGCGAGAGCATGCCTGTACTAGGTTTGGCCATCCCAGCCTTCGAACAGCTCATGATGAAGTGGGAACAACTATCCCTCAAGGTACCCCACTGTGCACCGTTCGTGAAGGTTAGACTCGAGTGGGCCCACACATATTATCAGCACCTCGGCCAAACATGTGCCTATGTAGTTGCGATGTGTAAGTCTCGTGTTCTTCTGTACAACCTTACTAACTTCCATTAAGTTATTGATCCAACCATCCAATTTCGCTGGATAGACAAACATTGGGATGTGACTGCATCCATGAAAGCACGAGCAGAGATATTAGAACTAGTAAGTCTATTGATATTATGTCCTTGTAATTTTTGCTGATGACAATCAAAGATGACCGAGTGTCAAGCGAAATCCATATCGCAGACCTCACTGGGGAATGAAGTTACGACCCAGGCTACTGACGGAGGCTGGGTTCATCTCTACTCAATGCTTGCAACCTGTCTCTATGGCCTTGACTCGATTGATATTCAAGCACTGTGCCAATCACTGCAAGCTGTCGATCAAGAATTCAATGCCTATGCATTGTCCCTGCCAAGCCCCCCAGGCACTTGCGCCCTATCATTTTGGGAGGTAAGGTTTTTGATACTATTGGTATACAGTACTTATAATTTTATAGCTCGCACGCGATACATTCCCAACCATCTATGCCATTGCACTTGATTACCTGCCCATTCAGGCATCTGTGGTCCCATGCAAACACGTTTTTTCTTCAAGCAGCAAAACCAACACACAAAAACGCAACTCAATCATGCCCGTCTTAATGGAAACACTTCAAATGCTCAAGTTCTGGCTGAAGAAAGAACGGCTTGATTTCACCAAAGGTTGGATTACGTCACAGAGGGAAATGGTGGTTGATGAAGACGAGGAGGACTTGTTGGCACAACTGTCGACAAAGAGTACCACATTGGATGAGATTCTGAGTGCTATTGTGAGAGCAGAAGGGGATGAAGTTCTGGAGGTCACTGCTGTATTCTGATTCTACGTTCTATGTGTACTGGTATACATACATTGTTCAACACCGTTTTGATTGAGTTATATAATATATACCAAGGTTGATCCCACACTGTCACCTTGGCCATGACAGTTCCTCTGCATCTCTGCCAAAAATCACCTCCTGCATGTCAATAACATGGCGCGATTATCATCCTCGGCATGTTTGCATTGGCTAAATGTTGCATTGTGTTGGAAAATGTTGGTGTCTTGCTCAGAGTGGGATCAGGTCCCTAGGAAAGGTAGTGTTTCGTGATTTTCTCCCAGTGTTGTAAATTGACTATTTGTCAGGCTGACCTTATGCTTGCACGAGCCTTAATGGGAGCACGAAAAAAGTCAAAGGTGATCTTCCCAACTTATTCCGGTTCTCATCTAATGGCATGATGGATAGGCTCGGTTCTCTACAACAGCAGTGGTTCCAATGAGGATGACAATGACTTCAGCCTGCGATCACCACTGGATACATCACCAATGTTCGCTGCTAGACAATCTGCCACCAATGCATCGAGTCTGAGCAGAGGCGCTGTGACGAGCTTGTGATGGCTACTGCCAACTCAAGGATGCACTTCCCGTCTCCAACCAGAGGTCAAGCAAGGTCTCACTTCTTGACCGCGCCACTACTCACGTCAAGTACCTCAAGATGACCGCACAACAACTCCAAATGAGGCTCTAACAGGCTGAGAATGAAGTTCAACGACTTTGCACGTGTGTATCCCCTGCTTCATATCTACTACCTCAGCTCATGCCCCCTTCGGCATCAATGAGGCATTGATGCTTGGCAGACATGCTGCCGTTGCCACTGCAGTTGCCAAAGTATCACAACCACGAACTTCAAAAATGGCCCATATTGTGTATTACACCCTGATTTATACGCATTCATGTCCCAAAGTATGTGACTGATCACTGCTTGCTTTATGACTCCCCTCCCTCCTTCCCTCCAGACCCTGTAGTGAGCAATGGCACAACATCAACATGTCTCACTCGTCCAATTCGCAGTTCTCATTGTATGAGATTGCTGTTTGGTATCAGTGTGTCCTTGGTTGTCATTTGCAGAGCGGGCTGTTGATGAAAGATGGTTCAGGACATGAGATACTCGGTCACATCAAGGTGTCATTCCTGTTACACTCACTCCCTCACATCTTACCAGTCGAGGTACGATGGAGACTACTGGCTTTGGCTAGAAGTCGGCACATAGCTAGAGCTGTCATGGCACTAGCCCTCGTACTCACTCGCCTGGACCCAGTTTCCAGGCATACCGTTACTCAAGCTGCCAATCAGTTGGTCTTGCCACACCTGCGATCACCTTATTCACGCAAGCCCTTGTGTCAAGATGGGCGTGAGATGCCATGGCAGCGTCGTGGTTCCCTGCCTGAGCACCATTGCGATTGGCCAACCACAACCGTAGCACCCTGCACATCATTCCCACTGACCATGCTACCCACCGTGTTCTCCAGGGCCCCCACTGTGGTGTGACAGCCAAACTTGTGACGCCCTCAATGCCTACTCCCATGCCATTCAATCTCAGATGGAATCAATGTGTACGTGCAAGCCAGTGGGCTCGACCATGTGATTCTGCAGCCTCTCCTGCTGCAGTCAATTTCGAGTGGCACAATATCAAGTATTGTACATTGTATTTAGTAGACTTTGGTAAATGACAGTATATATCTATTTTACCTATTTTGGGAATGACTAGTCGACTAAATGCCAGAAGTCATGACTAAGCCGAAGATAGCTGAGCCGTGGCTGGTGCCTGCATCTGTTCAATAAAGCCATTGACAGCCGCATTGTTGGCTTTGGCTAAAGTCAGTTCATAGCCAGAGTTGCGGCAGCACTAACTCTACCATCCCTGGAGTTTATCTCCACTCCCACCACTGGACCACCACCTGTGGTCATTTTGATATATCCCAAGACTGTGCTATCATAAAAAGAGTCATACATCCTCAGCTGTAGTTCTTAGTTACAGGCTTGGGATACATCACCAATACTATAGATCCTTTCCTCAGAATGGAAACACTTCTCTCACTCTCACAGTTAGCCCCTGTCCCTTGTCCCCTGTCCCCCCTGACTCTAGGCACAGGACTGGTGCGAAGATTATTATGTAAGCACAAAGAAGCGATCTGATCATCAGGAACTAATCACCAAAACAGGCCACTACTCCTCTCATACTTCTTATTTGGAGATCTCCTTGATTACATGTTTTCCCCTTGTCCCCTTGCTTTCCCCTTGCCTCCCTCATGGTCCTAGTATACATATATGATGCACATACCCATAATACACTATCCCAAGTGTTTACATAGCTCCTGAGATGTTCTAAGAGGCTGTCATGAGACCATATGATAAAAATGAAAAACATATTCGGTTTTTTGATACATTTGAGTTATGGGGCTGGATAGTGCATCCCCATATACCCTTTAAGTATATCTAAAACATATCAGAAGCACAACCCACCAGGATAAGAACTGAAGGAGATATGTCATATTTACCTTCTACTCCCTTTTTGGCTTTAGGGGGCTGCACCACTGGCTCTGCTGGTTAATGAAGCTATGGAGGTATTTAAAACAATACTGATATCATATCCTATCACCTTTCCCCCTCTGTATGACCCTCTACATCCTTCTACTACACTTTTTTTGTTTTTTTTTTTTTTTTGGACAAGTGATGTTATTATGTAGCAACTGGCTAACCTAGTCCTACATAATACACTAAGGCACTGGCTGGGGCCAACAGTCCAAGGAAAAATGCATTTACGCACACCCTACTGTGTAAGGGGTGTGGGGCTCAGGTCACTGCCTGGGAGCCTTGGTGAGGGCAGAGGGCCAAGGCAGGCTAATACCCACTAAAACCTCTGTGTTTGTGACCCAGTCTGGGGGGAGGTTTGGGGTGTGCTGTAGGAGGGGTTGCCAGGTTAGTCTTACAATTGGCACAGGGGTTCGTTTGTAGCATGTGGCTGCAAGTCGGTGGTCGATGTGTAGTCTAGAGTTAAGTTTGGCTAGTCAGCGATTCTGTATTTTATGCACAGTATGTTGTTTCTCACTGATGATGTGTTCACATCATAATGACCAGATGAGGTAGGCAGATTCAGTAAGTATGATGTGGAGGTGTCTATAGTGGGCCTTAGTCTTTGGAGATGGTCATTGAGGGGTGAAGTGAGACATCTGGCACCTAGTATGAGGCTGATGTCAAGGTTCAAGAGGGTATCTGTGAGATCAGGACAGGTGGTGCACGTCATGTCCCATATGATATGGCATTCAGGACTAGAGCAGATAAAGAGGATATCTTCAAGGGTTTCCAGTTGGCCATCACACATGGAGCAGTTAGCTTGGTCTTCATAGTTCTTTATGTGATGCCAGAATCCCCCAATATGGAGAGAGTGGTGGGCAGCACAGTAGAGAAATGTTTGGATTGAGTGATGGATGTCAGGGTGGTGTGTGGAGTGCCAGATTGTTGCGTCAGTCTCGACTACAGATGTGACATTGGTAATGGAGCATCAGATGAGGTCTAGTCTTTGTTGTATGGAGGTGGTGTAGGGGACAGTTTTAGTGGAGGTGAGGACGGTGTAGACGAGGGCTTTTGTGGCTGCAGAGAGTTTCATGTCTGTCAGGTTGAAGTTGTTCAGTACAGAGAAGTCAATGATGTCTGGGAGTGCTTTCATAGCACCTTGGCAGGCTAAGTGGTCAGTGTTTTCATTGCCATAGTCACCATTGTGTCCTTTTGTCCATTTGAAACTGGTTGGGGCAGCTTAGTGCCATAGCTGGAAAATGGCTGCTTGGAACCATTCTTGATTAGAGATATTGGTCCATCCCTGTGCTTCCCAGGTCACAAGGTGTTTGGTGAGGCCTTTGATTGCATATCAGGAGTCTGATATGATGAGGAGTGGGATGAGGGGGTCAGCAAGTTGTAGTGCCATCATGATGGCAGCAAGTTCGCCAGTCTGGTTGGATTGATGAGCACCAGGTACTCTGATGGCTCGGTTGTGGTTGTGGTCATCTCCAAACCAGATAGCACCACCACATGTGGCATCTTGTTTTCTATTGCAGAGGCATGCACCATCAGTGTAGACTATCATAGGGGGGCTGGGAGGCCCCCGATTCTGGGGTTTTGCAAGCGGTGGGCTGGCTCTTCTGAGACCTTGGTGGGGTCTGCAAAGATTTGGAATGTGTCCTGAATATGACACTTTGCTGTGAGAGAGAGGTTAAAGACCACCTTGTCACTGTTCTGGATAATGGCTCATTGGTTTTTCTCTTTTTGTTGGTACATGAGGGTTAGGTGGTCTTTTGCTGGCCAGTGGAAAGGGTCAAACTTGGGGTCTATGAATCCAGTGATTTTGTGTGCAACAGTGGCACATTTATGAGGTGTTGTGCAGCCATGGCGTCAGTTGTGGCAGCAATATTTACAGTTGCATGCATTCTTTTGGCCCAGGTTATGTGGGTGTTGTGATCTGTTAGATGTTCTGCAGCCTTGAGTAGGTGATGGATGGTGTGCGCATTGTGGGTGATGTGTAGGCATTTGGTCCTGTGTAGTTGGTACAGATGTGGGGAGACTCTGATGTGGAACCAAGCAGGTTGTTGCTTTTTCAGCCTTCAAGATAGTTTTAGAGGAGAGAGGGTCAGCTGGACCTTCTTTGCTGTGTGGAAGAGGGTTGCAACACATTTTGGGAATTGATGGCCATTGCCAGTGCTGTGGTGATATGTGGGTAGGCGGACAGTCATGAGGAAGATGTTAACATCCTCTATTGTTTGGATACCCTCCAGGCAGACACAGTTTACAATTGTGTCAGTGACAAAGGCCCATAGCAGGCATGTAGGGGAGGGGTCAATATACTTCTTTAACCACATCACCTCTATTACAAGGTTACAGGATTCAAGGTCAAGGAGGTGGATTCCACCTTCTGCCCTTGATTGGTGTAGGTGTGGTAGGCTTAGGGGGGCCTATTGGCCATCCCATAGGAACACACAGAGGGTTTTGTTTAGGGCAGTGAGGACTGAGGGGGGCATCCCTGGGTGACTGTGAGGAATTGTGTCATCGCACCAACTGTCATCTATGCAATGAGGTGTTTAGCATCAAGTGTCGGTTTACTGGAGCTCCATTTGTTCAGTGCTGACTGGACTTCGTCTGTGATGGTGGACCATGGTGTGGCATGGTCTACTTTGTTTCCAATCCAGGCCCCAAGGCAGCATATTGTGGTGCTGTCTTCTGCAATCTTGATGGTAGGTGGCAATGGTTGGTTGTCCAGGTGTATTTTGTGGGTGATGAGTACTTCATCACAGTGTCGTTGTGTGCCAATTGGTATGATCTCCATTTTTTTTATATTGAACTTGGCACCAGAGGTGGTGCACCATGTGTCTAGTATAGTTTTGAGCATATCATATCTATCATGCTGCAAGAGGTATACGGTTGTGTCATCAGTGTATAGGTTCACCTTTATGCACTGTGGCACACCAGGGACCATAAAGCCAAGGAGGTCAGTGGAGTTTTGGATTGTTGTGGCGAGAGGCTCAATCGCAAGATTGAACAAGAGGCATGATAAGGGGTCACCTTGACATATGCCTCAGGTTACTAGGTAGGGGGAGCTGAGTACACTGTTGATGATGATTGCTGTAGTAGCATGTTTGTACAGCATCTCAACTGTGTTGATAAATAAGGGTAGGAGGTTGAAAGTTTGAAGGGTGTCTAACAGGTATTTGTGGTTGATCTTATCGTAGGCCTTTTCTTGGTCCAATGTGACAATGGCTCCATTCTCTTCCATATAATCAGTATAGGCACACATTGTTTCCACAAGGCAGATGGGGTCAAAAATTGAACAGTTGGGCATGAAGCTGGATTGGTCAGGGTGTAGCAGGTTGTAGGCATGTTGTGCCAGTTGTGTTGCAAGGGCCTTGTATCAAAGTATGACTCTGATTGTTAGCATCATAGTAGAGCATAGGCTCATAATATGCTCATATGCAGAGGAGAAAGTCACAAGGATCTCTGGTGGGAATACTCACCAGGGAAGTCACAGTGGTCATTAGATAACAGATAGCCAAAGGCAGTAGTAACTACTGGAGGGAGTGACCTTAGTAGTCTAGGATAATCTCAGTATAAGGGATAAACCCTTGTAGTACTAGATATGAGTGAAACAGGAAGAGGGGATGTATTCTAAGTGCTTAGAGGAGCGACTATGAGGAGCTCCTCCTTATATACAGTACATGCTGTTTGTACTTGTATATAGTAATTCCATAAAGATAGAACAATAGTAGCCAATAGTGTATAGTGCTTTTATCACAGCCAATAGCAATAAAGACAATAAGAAGCATGCTATAAATGTCAACCAATGGCATAACATGAGCAGTGGAGTATCAGTCAGCATATTAAGTCACATGACATGGATTAGTGATCCATTAGTCATATTGTATGATATTTAGTCATACAATGACAGTCATCATGGATAATAGAATATCTGAATAGTAAGCATGATGACCATGCATATGATGAAGATAAGATCATTGATTAAGACTGATATGGAATGTCAGATAAGATAAGATAAGATTAACACTGACAATTCCAACACCTTGGTCATGATTTTGTAGTCAGTGTTCAGAAGTGTTATGGGTTGGTAGTTTTCTATTTTAATACAATCACACTTTTTATAGAGGGGGCACATTCAACTGGTCAAGAAACTGGCTTCTGGGTCAGTGCCATTCTGTTGGATTTCATTGTAGACAATACAGAGGCAGTGTATTACATCAAATAAGGGCTTATTTGTCTTTTTATTGGTGATGTCTAAATGGTAGAGGTGTTTCCATATTTCATATGGTATATCATCTAGACCCGTAGCAGTGCTGTTTTTGGAGTCTAGCAAGGCATGGCTGATTTGTTCCTCTGTTAAGAGGAAGTTGAGGGGTGAGGATGCAGGGTCAGGGAAGACTTGGGTAGGGGGGATTTCTTCAAATACAGCAGTGTGTGCTACTGAGCAGTCAGGATGATCATAAATTGGGCGTTCAAGGCCTTGTAGGCTAGTGCTGCCATGGCTTGGCTAGTCCATAGCCGGCTATGGCTTTCTGTGGCTATCTCTAATATGACTGGCTATGGCACAATAGCTGCTGTCATGCAGCTCAGCTCAGCTCAGCTAGCTGAACCAGTCAACCTGCAGCTGATCTCTCACTCACAAACTAGACATGGCGTTGAGCAGATACCATAGTACACACACTATATAGTTCATAATGTCCCTAAAATGCTTACATAGACGTATTTAATGAAACAACCAATCAACAAGCACAAGCAAGCCTACTATTGCAATGAGGAGTGGAAAAATCTTGCTGCAAAGCGGTTTTCCACACACTCTTTCTGAGTGCATGTGCCAATCAACTATGAAGACGAGTAAAAACAAATAAATATTACTTACTTACTTTCCCTGACATTGCCATCATTATGAATGTGATGTGTTTGATGCTGCTCAGTTGACCCTGTTGAGATTGATTTGTACATGCAAGAGGTGCCGAAATTCTCAAACTTCTTCTTATGAGGTGGTGGAGATGGTTGTTTGTCATCAGTGGCCCTAGCAAAATTGGGCAAGCCTTTGTTCGTGGCTGATGCATTGAGCGCACTGTGGAGTAGTGAATGGAGGTGGTCATAGTCAGGTTTTGCTGTGTAGGAAAGGGCACATGAGTACTGAAGGAATGTAGCAAACATGGAAGGGATGTTACGCTTGGTCCGGATAGGGCGAAGCGTAGCCTCAGAAAAACCTGTTGTGGACGGAAGACTTGAGACTAGCGGGAGTTAGGACTAAGGACTTGAAACTAGATGACGACGGTCAACTAGGGCTAAGGGTTCTAAAGCCTGGGCGGTGGTAAGGCGCCTCAGAGTCTCTAGGCAACAATTAAGAGACTAGGACTATCAATGACCAAGCTACTGGTGTAGGCTTGGACCGAAGGAACCAGGAGACAGACGGTCTGCTGGGGCTGAGGTAACCAGACAACGAATGGTTGGCTGGGTCAAGGATGACTGAGAGGCTAATGGCCAATCAGACCGAGGTACTGTTCACAAGACGGTGAACTGGGTACCCGTGGACTAGAGGTTCGAAGGACAAGCTCCCGTTCAGAGCACGGGTGGAGGCTCAAAGAGACGAGGAACGATGGGAAGGAAGATCAAGTGGATTGCTAGTCTAGAGGTACAGGATGTACTCTGAGGAGAACTAGCTTAGAGAAAGAAGGAAAGAAGAAAGGAAAGGTTTATATACCCTAGGTATAGAAACCGACGGAATATGAAAGAACTAATGTACACAGGAAGTGGTCAGCGGGATGACTAAAGATAATGCGATGGAATCGCATGGAACGTTCAAGAAGATGGAGGAAGAACTACGATTAGGAGAGGATGATGAGTCATCGGGCCGATGACTAAGAAGAAGTGAGTAATCGTAGGAAAAAGAAATAACGTCCTGAACTCGTATGACTAAGACAAGAAAAGAAATCGTAACATTACCCCCGTACTAGGGTCGAGACAGCGACGAAGACTTTAAAGATCAATGAACCCACCGCCGGGGGAGCCCGTCATGTTTGCGTCGGCCGTGGCGTCGAAGTCTTCCTCATAGGGAGGGGAAGGAGAACGTTGGAGGCGTTCTACTAAAGGTCGTGGACGAGGTGGACCCCTGGAGGGGTGCATCCTGTTAGTAGGACGACGACGACGAGAGGAGGAGGAAGAGCTGGGAGGTGAGTTGGATGGAACACGGTCCGGAGTGCGGCGGCGGAGGGGACAGCGAGCAGCGGTGTGATGAGGGCGGAATCGGTGGCAGTACCCACATTGGTAGTCGGGACAGTCTACCTTCTGGTGGCCTAGGCGTTGGCACTGGTAGCACGCCTCATGCATGCGGGGGTGATTGTACGGCAGGGGTTCCGTACCATTATGACCTGTCCACCAGTTCTCCTCTCGTTGGAGGACCCGTTCTTCGTCAGAACCTATAGGAGAGGAGGACGCAGACGGCGTGGATGGGGTGTGGACCTCGGGGGTGCTGCGAGTGGGGAGAAGGGCGATGTGGGCTTGCCTTTGTTCCGCAAGCTCGCGGAGGTATCGTT
>JBBPMY010000505.1:0-15034 GCA_038090615.1 Phylloporus gajari
ATGATATGAGGGGAAAAGAGACCTTCGTGGACTCGATGCAACGTGCCGCTGACATCTTTCTCGCTGTCGCTACCCCTGAATTATCGGCTGTATGCGCTGCATTTCCATTTCGTGGGTGTTTCCGTCTCGAATTTGGCGCGTTTTAACGAATGTGCGATATAGTCAAGGCACTTCCAGCGTGGATTCCAGGAATGGGATTCAAGTCCAAGGCTGCCGAGTGTCGACGTCTGGCATCCGAGGGGTTGAATGCGCCGTATGCATGGGCTAAGCGACGCGTAGTATGTTCTGAAGTTAGTCGTAACACGTGTTATGTTTGGCTGATGGGGAATATAAGGATGAAGGGAATGCAGAGCCGTCCATGGTCGCGGATGCGATATCTCGCTATCGTTTGAATGATGATACCACGAACCAAAATCTCGTCCAAGCAATCAAGGATTCCGCTGGAACGCTGTATGCAGGTGATGTATTTTCTTGTCATTGCGTTAATTGAGGCTCATGATGGTTTCAGCCTCCGTCGAGACGGTGTGTCGTACTGTGCCGCATCTAGATCTGGCGTTATGGAGTGACATTTGGGCGACAGACCAATTACATCCTTCTCGTCTTTGTTTACCTTATGATGAACCACTCAGAAGTACAAGATCGTGCCCACACTGAAATCATACGGGTGGTTGGGGAGCAGCGATTACCGGATTTCGAGGACCGTTCATCGCTGCCGTACGTAGATGCGGTTTTGCGAGAGACGATGAGGTGGCATCCAGTGTCAGCCCTCGGTGGGTTTCTCCCTACTGTTTGATTGCGGTATCCTCTGACACGCCGTAGCTCCCCATGCGACGACAGAAGACGACATCTATCAAGGGTATCACATTCCACAAGGTGACCCGGTCTGACATTTGTGCTAGTTTCAACTAATCAGTCTGCAGGTGCGATAGTTTTTGCAAATCTCTGGTAGGAGTTTATGTTCATGCGCATACGCGTGCGATAATAATAGCATGACAGGGCGATGTCGCACAACGAAAATAAGTATCAAAACTCCGAGGCCTTCATGCCAGATCGTTTTCTGCTCCCCGATGGTTCACTCAATGACGACACAATCCCATGGATATATGGGTTTGGGCGTCGAATCTGGTAGGTGGGTTTCGGCAAGTCCTCAAGCAGATCGCTCATATGGTTTATGCAGCCCGGGGAGGCACGTTGCAGATGCTTCGCTGTGGTCTGCAATAGTATGTATGCTGACATTGTTCAGGATTGAGAAGACGGAAGGATCGGAGAACGTCAAGTGGACAACAGGGTTTGCGACGTACGTGACGATTCCCATGGGAAGAGAAATTCATATTGATATATTTTTGTAGACATCCTATCCCGTTCCCATGCAAGTTCACCCCAAGAGACAAAGAGATGGATGGTCAAAAACTTGCATCGTTGATCTACGCAAGCCGCATTGATTTATGACCAATATGTTTCTTTCCCTTTGTCGTATTTCTGAGATGCATTTCGCTTTTGTTTGCTACCAGGTAGTGCGCGTCATGTCAACAGTATCTGATATACTTGTACAATCAAAGAGGATGGTGTAACAAGATCAAATCGTTCGATGAAATTGGCTCAATGACAGCAGAATCCTTCGTTCTTGATGAAAATATTTCCGTAGTCCCTGACAAGTGGCACTCTTGCGTCTGAGGTTTGGCTCTCAGAGTCTGGTGAGGCACAAGTTTTTCTCACTGGAGCCTAACCAGACAAATCTGCAGGTATCAGAACAAGTGACATGGGGTTTGAAAATATTACTTTTCTTCCCAAGTATTCTGCATCGCTCACAAACCGATACTATGGAATCACGAACAAAGGGCAGGTGTCTTATGGCCTAAGATAGCTGAACAGTTGACAAGGTAAAACGACGCTCAGCCTATTTTGTATGGCAGTCTTTGTCCTAGGAGCAACCCATTGGCTAGCGCTGTGGGCGAACAACGACGAAGACGAGTGTGAGATGTGTAGATGCGTCTACATGTGGAGAACTATACTATAGCGCCACTGAAAGCAGCACACGAAGAAATTATCCGAAAAATATCCTGGACAGCTGTGAGTCCCTCTCCTGTCAAAATGGACTACATAATACTAATAGAGTGCCCACAACCGCACCTGCATGGATGGAAAGACTTGTCGGCAAATCGGGGCGAGGCAGTGCTTCAGCGCCCAAGCGCGGCAAATCCCAAATCGGTCCTCTCCAAACACCATCAGTTACGCTATAGTCTCTTGGTTCCTCGCTTCAGACCATGATCTTGCAGACCTTGTTCGGGATCGTTGTAGTTGTGCTCTTGACCGTCGAGGCTACACGGAGGCTAAGGAAGACATGGTCGCTAGCATCTCCTGGAAGACTTCCCCTCCCACCTGGCCCAACCCCCATTCCTCTCCTTGGGAATGTGCTCGGCGTCAACAAAGACGCACCACAGCTCACTTACGTGGCGTGGTCAAAGACATATGGTATCGTGTATGCCTCTTTCAACCTATTAACATGACGTTTATTCGACTCTGAAACAGGTGACATTGTTTACGCGCGTGCGTTGAACCAGGAAATCATTATATTGAGCACGGAGCAAGTCGCCATCGGGTTGCTCGAAAAACGTTCCCACAAGTACTCTGATCGTCCAGTTTTCTCCATTGCAGACTTGTGCGCTTCTTTTCTTCCCCAGCCTTTCTCGAAGTTCACGGATAAGGCAAAAGGTTTGGAATGGAAAGGATGGCCTCTATCGCGCGATATGGACCAAGGTTCAGGTTACACCGACGATTGTTACATCAAGTCTTTCACGCCAAAGCAGCGGTGACCTATCAACCCAAGCAGCTGCAGCGCGCATACGAGATGTTGAGTCACCTGTTGGATGACTCGACGCGCTACAACGCGCATTTCACTACGTATGCATTGATTTTACTTCCAATCCACTATACAACGCCAATACCATACTATATGCAGGTTCGCGGTGGCCATAGTCATGTCGGTGACGTACGGATATGATATAGACAGTGGAAAGGAGACCTTCGTGAAGTCAATGCAACGTGCTACTGAAATCTTTCTCGCCATCGTTACACCTGAACTATCAGCAGTATGCGCTGTATTTCCGTTTCGTGGGTGTTTTCGCTTCGATTCTGGTGTGTCTTGCTTGTGTTTTAATGAATATGTGATATAGTCAAGGCACTTCCGGCATGGATTCCAGGAATGGGGTTCAAGTCCAAGGCTGCCGAGTGTCGGCGCCTGGCGTATGAGGGGTTGGACGCACCGTATGCATGGGTCAAGAAACGTGTAGTATGTTCTGAAATTAGTTGCTACGTATGTCAGGTTTGACTGATAGGGCCGGAAGGAGGAGGGAAATGCAACGCCGTCTATGGTCGCGGATGCAATCATTCGCCATCGTTTGGACGATGATACTGCGAACCAGGATCTCGTGCAAGCGATCAAAGATTCTGCCGGAACGATGTATGCAGGTGATGCATTTTTCAACCCGCGTCATTACTTCGCTTGAGGCTTGTGACGATTACAGCTTCTGTCGAGACGGTGTGTCATACTGTGCTTTGTCCAGAGATTATGAAGTGACGTTTGTATTACAGACTAATCATATTCTTCTTATCTTTGTTTATCTTATGATGAACCACTTAGAAGTCCAAGATCGTGCCCATGCAGAAATCAAACAAGTGGTCGGGGAACGGCGACTGCCGGACTTCGAGGACCGGGCGTTGCTGCCATATGCAGATGCAGTATTGCGAGAGACAATGAGATGGCACCCGGTACCATCACTCGGTGTGTTTAGACCTGTTATTTGATTACTGGATCTCCTGACATGCTTTAGTCTTTCATGCGACGACGGAAGACGACATTTATCAAGGGTATCACATTCCACAAGGTAATCCACTCCGGCATTTGTACTTGTTCTAGCTAATCACTCCGCAGGTGCAACGATTGTCGCAAATCTCTGGTAAGATTTTATGCTCATACCCGTACATGTACAACGGTAATTCTGTGGCAGGTCAATATCACACGACGAAAATAAGTATCAAAACCCCGATATCTTCATGCCAGATCGTTTTCTGCTCCCGGATGGTACACTTAATGACGACACAATCCCATGGATATATGGGTTTGGGCGTAGGATCTGGTAAGTGGATTTTGGAAAGTTTCTGAGCATGCTTCTCACATGATCTGTGTAGCCCGGGGAGACACGTTGCGGATGCGTCGCTGTGGTCTGCGATGGTGTGTATGTTAACATTGTTCAGGATTGAGAAGACGGAGGGATCGGAGAACATCAAGTGGACAACAGGGTTTGCGACGTACGTGCGATTCCCATGGGAAGAGAAATTCATATTGATATATTTTTGTAGACATCCTATCCCGTTCCCATGCAAGTTCACCCCAAGAGACAAAGAGATGGATGGTCAAAAACTAGCATCGTTAATCCATGCGAGTCATATCAAGTTGTAATATACTGAGGTTCTACTGGAGAGGAGGATACTCTCTTCCCCCCTTCTCAATAACGGAAATGATGGAGTAGCAAAACCGACTATTCTAGGGAACTCTTAAGTGTCTGCTAGACTATTTCTCGATCGCCATCCTTTTACCACTGCTTTCTGGTTCCTGACTTGTGTTCGTGTCTTCAGGTTTCAAAATCGAAACTTGATTATCGATGTGGCTCCTGTACATAACAACAACCTTCACAACGGACGTCATCAGCATGTCCAAACGGTACCCGACGCGAGCTCATACTTTGTACTTGCCCTGGAAGCCTTTTCTGGTTCCGCGTTCGGCACCGCTATTGTGTAGGGAGGAACCGCATGTCTGAGCATAAACACACTTGGAATCGAGCCGGTATCCGCCGTGGCCGATCGTTCAGAAGTAACAGCTTGTAAATTTCTCGAGATAAGTAATATTTTCGCGAATTTTATCTACCCCGGAATCAGAACCCGTAGGTGGGCGATTACTATCTGGCAGTCCGGATTAAATTGACATCATTTTCTCATTACTGATCCATTACGCGTCAGGGCTATCTCCTTCTCGATTCTGTCACTTTCATCACTCTGATAAGCACTATATTCCTACGTTCAACACCGCTGCTATCTATCCGGTGCGCGATATCACATTTCCCTCGCTCCATCCTCTATTATTCTGTCTGTTCGTTGCCCAATCTGGGACCATCGTTGTTCTCTTAGAGAATCTTTGGTTGATAGACGCAACCGACGGCTTGTCTTTCGGATAAGCTTTGCGTTTGTAAGACTCTTTGGTTAGTACCCGTTGCTTTGAATGGAACGCCGTTCCGCCAACGCAGGTGCTTCCCCAATTACGGGATGGCTGTGGTGCGAACAGGTGAGGTCCGGTTGAATGGATTTCGTAGAAAGTGCCCGTTGTTCATTGTGCGCCTTTTTGCCATTTATTGTAATATTCGTTGTTCTCCTTTTCAGAAGGACACACCAAGACAGCTGTGTTGGGCTCATAGTTATTGCATGGACGTCGGAGGCCCGAATCCCGTAGATTAGGCATAAACATGATTATAGTAAGACGCGCCGACATGTCCGAGTCCCCGGAGTCTATATCGGGGGTTGAACGTGGTCTTATCAACAACGTCCAAGCATCTTCATCTTTCCAACCTCATCTACTCTACAATCCACAGCCTTAGTTGCCTTTCTCTGTGAAGCACATCGCTGTTTGCCCATTAGCTCGACTGTTCCCTCGCTCTGTTACGTTGTGCAAGTTCCATATTCCCGCGTTCCGTGTTTGATGTAAGCGCCCTAGTATCGTCCACCATCCAATGTATGTACTAAGTGCGCAGTACCATTCCACCTCTCATTTATCTTTCGGCTCCTACCACTTACCTTGTCCAACTATCCCATTGCAGTTCCAGTAGGTCTTCTCTACTGTCAAATGCTTGTTCGCCAACTTTTCTTGTGTTTTAGCGCCTTCTTCTTACCTGTCGCCTCCCTGCTCGGTACAATCTTCCTACCAAGGCTCCATTGGTTAGGATTCACCTCACTCTACCTCACCCATTTCCCTGTTGTTGCTGTATACACCTTCCTGTTGTTGACTAGTCATTTTGCACATCATCAAGTCTTCCTCTTTCTTTGTGAGTTGTATAAATTCCACATCAGTGTTAACCTTTTTCTGACTGCTTTTTGTGCTAATCAAATCCACCTTTACTCTTGCATGCAGTCTGTCTATTCCCCCTCTTTCCACTTTGTCACTATCTGGTCTTACTCCCTATTTTGTTCTTGTGGGTGAGTTTTATAAATTCTGTCTTACTGCTTGTTCCTCATGTATATACTCTTTATATGTTAACCTAGTCTGTCATCTTCCTACACATCACCCATCCTTCTTCCAAACCTTCTATCTCACCTCACTCACTCTTCTGTTTATCTCCTCTTGCTGTCTTGTCCATCTGTTCTGTCCAACTCTTAGTCTTACCTTAGTCTTCTCACCTGCTCAAGTTTCATGCTCACACTATCAACCAAAAACTACTTATCTTGATTCCCTCTGAAATCATACACATACTGCACTCTTATCTCCTTTCTTTGATTGTCCACTACCTGCAAGTCTAAATCCTAGCTTTGTGTCTCAGCTCCAACTTTTTAATTTGCTGTATCCAACCTTTCATCTCACATCATTGTCCTTCTATACACTCCTAGTTCCTCTCCATTCCTTTGTCATCATACCTAGTGCAGTTTTTATTCCATCCCATTCTCTTCATTGTTTCCAGCTTAGCTGCTCTACTTTATCCTTTGTTCATTGACATTCATCCATGAATCAGAAAAACCCTGAAGATGTTTCTTTCCAAGTTACAGGTATGGCTGATCTGTTTTAGATTTACCTTTTTCCACTGATTATTTTTTATAGTTAATCAATTGACTATGGCCTCCCAACTTTCCAGACAAGACATTCATGTCACTGTTGCTGTTGGAGAAGTTTCTAAAATAACATGCTATGGTAAACTATCAGAGGATGGACTGATAGTAACATGGAACCATCCTTTCTTCTTGTAAGTTTCTATATAAATTGTATTTTTTTCACTCTTATTTTCCTTCTCATAGCACTGCTACTCCCTCTACCACTGTTGAGGTTGCCATATGCATTCTTCCAGAGGAACTTACCCTTGAATGGGACAAACAACCACTAGGTGATCAAGTGGTTACAAATGTGTCTAGTTTATTGGAGTCTGGTGATATGTGGCATTGTGTGTCCTATTTTCTATTTCCTTAATCCAGCTGCTAATGATATATATAAGGCTGTGTATCTGAACTATCAGCTGAGCCTATGACTCTTTCTATTATATGTAAGGCTAGCAATGTGCTGGTGAGCTGAAAGTCATGGTTTCCAGATGTATAATTGAATGCATGCCTTAGATAATACCAGAGGAGCATGATTGTCTCTTATCCTTGGAAGACTATGCATGGAAGCTATACATCTTCACAAAGGACTTCAATAACATATCCTGTGTGTCAACTCAAGTTGAAGTGAATCTGGCCAGGTTGGACCTTTGTCCTTTAGGACACACAGACCATATCACCATTCTAAAAGATCTTGGAATTGCATTTGAATTCCAATATGATCTAAGTGGCAGCATTGTGGACCTGAATAAAGCCATTGACATTAAACAAACCAGACTGAATCTCTGTCCATTAGGATATTCAGAACATGTGGATGCTCTTAAAGAGCTTGCATTATCTCTAAGGAGGCATTATACTATACAAAAGAACCCAGAGGATCTTGACAAACTCATGGAGATACAAAAGAAGTGGCTTGATTTATGTTCACTAGATGAATCAAGCTATGCAATGGCTCTTGGGGAGTTTGCATTGTCCTTGTATGATTTCTTTCATACACAGGGAAATATCACAGATCTAAATAAAGCCATTGAAATGCAAGAAAAAGCACTTGGTCTATTGCCAAAAGATCATTTAGAGTATGGTGCTGCCTTGAATGATCTTGCAGTGTCTTTAAAGAAACATTATGAAGAACTGAAGGATGAGGCTGACCTAATCAGATCCATTGATCTCCTTGAAGAGTGTCTTGAGTTTTGCCCACAAGGTCATTGGGCTCATGAGTACCCTCTGCTATCCCTTGCAACAGCACTGAGAGAGCACTATATGAAGACAGGAAATTACTCTGATCTAGATAGAGCAATCTGGTTGCTGAAAGATGCATTGAATACCCTTCCAGCTCAACGTTATCACTTCCCATTAGTTGTTACTGAGCTAGCTTCAACTACAATACTTGCAACTGAGTCATCACATGCACACCCACACCATGACTCTGAACAGGCACCTTCATTAGATGAGGCTTTTCAAGTTTACAAACTATTGAAGAAGTGTAGCCCAGCAGTCTCACTAACTCTATGGAATGCAACACAAGATTGGATTAGAGATGCTGAAGAGTACAGCCATTCCTCAGTCTTGGAGGCTTATCAAACATCACTCAATACATTGTATCACTTCACTACCCTTAATTCTTCACTAGACACAAGACACACAACAATGCAAGCAAGGGTAGCTGATCTAGCCAATAATGCATTCTCATGTGCTACAAGGCATGGTGACCTCCATATGGCTGTTGAATTCCTAGAGCAAGGTCGAGGGATACTGTGGAATCAACTTGCTCGCTTTGATATCTCAATAGCTGCATTGGAGAACCAAAGTGACCAGGGACACAAGCTTGGCAGAAATTTCGCACGCTTAAGCGGGGACCTCAGGAAGCATGCTGAACAGAGTGGAGGGCAAAGCATGGATCCGTACTGGCGGGTCCAGAGGGAATGGCAGTCTGTGGTGGATGACATTCGCCGTCTCGACGGGTTCTCACGGTTCCTCTTGCCTCCACGTTTCGAGGACCTTCAGCAAGCCGCAGAATACGGACCAGTCATCATCGCGAATGCTAGCAAATACAGCTGTGATGCTCTGGTTATTCTTTGTACTCGCGCACCTGTCCATGTGCCCCTACGTTGCTCGCTCAACGACGTCGTCCAATTATGTGCGCAATTATCGGAACTGACACAGGACTCGCATGCGTATGGAACCCACAGGGAGTTGTACGTGAAGGAACTCCTCCGCGAGCTGTGGTCATCCGTGGTCGAACCAATCGTCTCCGTCCTGCAAAACGATATCCAGCTCCCCTTGGGCTCGCGGATCTGGTGGTGCCCAACGTCGAAGTTGACTACTCTCCCGCTCCATGCTGCAGGTCCCCATCGGAGAGGCGAGAAGAATCTGATGGATATCTACGTCTCCTCATATGCCCCCTCCCTTTCGGCTCTCCTTCGTGCTCGCGATCGTCTTCGTTCTCAGAGGGAATCCCGCGACGCTTCTGGAGCACCGAACATGATCTCGTTTGCAGCCGTCGGCCAAGCGCATCCGAGTGCCGATGTAAACCTGGGCCAGCTCCCAGAGGTAGAGCATGAGATCCAAAGGATACACGAGGAAACGAACATGCCCCCGGACGTGACATTCAAGTCCGTCACTGGGCCTGCAGCGTCTATCGAAGGCGCCGTCCAGGCATTCAGGGACCATCGCTGGGTCCATGTCGCGTGCCATGGCGCCCAGCACGCAACGAAGCCGTTCGATTCGTGGTTCGCGATGGGCGACGGCAAGCTGACGCTGATGCGAATTATCCAAGAACGCTACACGAATTCCGAGTTTGCGTTCCTCTCTGCGTGCCATACCGCAGTCGGGGATGCGTCGACGCCAGACGAGGTGCTCCATCTCGCGGCTGGGATGCAGTTCGCGGGGTTCAACGGGGTGATTGGGACGTTGTGGAGGGTGGATGATTCGATTGCGCACCAGGTGGTCACTCGGTTCTACAAGGAAATGTTTAACCGACCGGTTGTTGATTTCGAGTATGCGGCTGTAGCACTCAACACCGCAGCGCTAGAGACTGCCGAGGAAGTCTCACTGGAGAAGCGAATTGTGTTTGTGCACATCGGAATTTGAGGCCTTCAATCGATGTGGGTGGATTTTACACTCTTCCCGATGCTCTGGCTTAGTGGTGTTCTCTTTTGCAGACATGATTCCAGTCAGTTCTTGTATGTCCTAGGATTGATGTCAGGAAAGAGCGCTAAGTGGATCGTGTTCTATGTATTTTTTCTGTCCTATTTGTTGCTCACCCGTTTCGATCGCCACCTTTGCGACCTTGTCTCCAGTCCCTTGATACTCATGCTTGCTCATTTCTCCAGTGTACGATACAGGCTGATACGTGGTTTTTTTGTTTTTCTTGAACACATCGATATTTCTTGGCTGAAAGCGCCTGTGGTCGTGCAAAAAGGAGATGGTCATAGGCGAGGAAGAGATACGAGGTGCCGAAAAAGAACCACTCCGATACTGTGGGAATAGACAGCCCTTTTCAGGGACCAATCCAGCATCTAGCGCCGACGGGTTGCTTCCGTTCTTCGGGACTTTTGTTCCCAGAGGGACTACACATGTGATGGATCATGCTTGACCACCACGACGCCACAGACCTCGTGAGGGTCTGTTGAATGCCCGTGGCTTGAGAAGTCCTCGTTTGTAGATCGCCAGAGGAGTTGGATAGGCTTGAGTGTAAGTTAATACTGCAGCCAAGTTCAGCGACAAAGCGAGTGGAGATGAGGACGACGGAGAAGACGACATCTTTATCCGCCGCAACAGATAACATTACCCCATAAAAAGCACTCTCTGGTTGGCGCAGGTGTCCGTCACTGTCGAGAGTAACTGATAACCCTTAGACAGCGTCAAGGATGAACATACCAAAGCGTACTCTCTACTTGAGTGACCATTGCAGCGATACATCTGCACGAGGCGCCCAATACGACAGTGGAGGAGATTGCCAAGTCTCGTGTTGCCAGAGAACGACGTCGTGAGTTCTTTATGGCGTCTGGAACGCTACCAATGCTCTCCGAACGATGCCGTTTTCGCCAGCATGTTCAAAATCTGAACACGTTTCCCTGGCACTCGTCCTAGGACAGACCTCTCCAAAAGAGGACAGCAGCAATGCCGATACCAGGCACGCTGTATGCGCATCTCCCCCTTGTCCTGGCGCGTGGTCGAGGCGTCGAAGCACGGGACAGTAGCGTGACGCCCATGCTCATCAGGTACAAAAGCCTAAATAAACATGACATCAGGAATAAAGCAGGAATTGACCCGTCTTTTGATGCTTGATTGGCGCCTCTACTGGCACAAGGCAGTGTGGCCTAGGACTCATCCGACCGAGTGCATGCGAAGCCGTCCGTCTGTGCCAAGAGTTTTGACCCCGGGCGTGAAAGTGGATCTTGAACAAGATGACAAGGGGGCATTCATGACGCCCATTAGTCCAGGTACGGGAGTTTACCCCACACTAGACCATAGAATTTAAATGATGCCGTCCACCTTGTCCCTTGAAGATCTAGACGATAGCGTGCCGAGATGGCCGTCAGTGTGCCACGCGCAAGATCGACCCGCTTTGACGCGGTCCATCCACATCAAAACACGGATGCAAAACATGAGATGGCTGCTATGATACCCACTCTGGAGCCTGGTCCTTGCCATATTGTTTCGTTGATGGTCTGAGACTGACATTCACTTGTCCTTTTCTAGAATGACGATGACGGTACATTTTACCAATACCTGGATAAAAACAGGGTCATGTATCTAAGTACAATAAACGACATTAACACTATGCACAACATGCGTCCACATCCAGCACGTGTAATATCCAGACACGCAATAACAAGACGCATTTGGTGCAAATTAAAATGCCCCAAGTTCGCTAGAAAGACAAGTCGATACTATCGAAACGAACAACACGAGTCCATCTGCTAGACCAAAACGAGGCAAGAAAGGACCGTCGGTACAGTCGTGACGTATCTAAAGGAATGGAAATATCAAGTGACAGGCAAATATCTTTGGTCACAGCAATAGTCTCAACATAGAACCCACAAACACGCAAGTTACGACAAGACCACTCAGTGCCCTGAGCGAAGGACTTGCCGCATTGGACTGTGAAGAACTTGACTGACTGTTTGAACTCGTTGACGTGGGAATTGGAAGGGAGTTCGAGAGCGACGTCGTTCCAGCGATGTCTAAGAAGAAGGGAAAAAAGTTACAAGCGCCACTACGCAAACGACAATGTAAACCAACATTGATTAAAGTCAGGTTGCGTGTAGTTAGTCTCCACATAGGGATGGGTAATGTTGAGAGAGGTACCAATGGGGACAAGGTGTGCAAAGGCCGCCTTAAGCTGGGCGTAATACTTGATGGCCTCGGACATGGTATAATTGTTTAGCTCATGGGTAAGCATAATAGTCCCGGTCTGGTGAAAGCGTTCAACAAGAAGTGCAAGATAGATATGATTGTTTCTTACAGTACTAAAAGTACCATTTTGAGCGCGCTGAATGAGGGCCTGGTAGTTGTTATCGACATCCTGAGCGGTGATATTGCCTGTCCCGACGCGCCAGTCGTTGGAATCGTACTTCCAGATGATGGTGCGGAGACCAAGCGCGTTAGCAATAGCGCGAACACGGTCGTCAACGTCACCAAACGGAGGCTATTGAGAGGGTGAGCGAAGAAATGAATGGTCAGCAACAAAGGGCGTACCCGCCAGCATGTGGGGGTGTAACCAATGACTAGTTTGATCATTTCAATCTGCAAGGGGTGAGGGGACGAAGGAAAAGGGAGAAGAAGCGCATACAGCTACAACAAAATGAGTGGCGAACAAAGGGAAATAGACGAGACGTACTGTAATAGAATTCCGCAAAGACCTGTGTGTTGTTAAGGGCGGTCACTGAAAAGAGATGAATGAAGAGAGAGGAAAAAGAACAGGGTACGGACTGTAACGGTGGGACCAAGTGTCTGTAAAATGTAAGCAGGATCGCCGAGGGGGACAAAAAAGGATACTCACGAACACAAATTTCATGACCGTCCGCGAGGCCGCGCTGCGCTTCGTAGGGCCAATCTGCGACATTGCTCCCAATGTAAAACATGGCTACAAGGGGTGAGAAGGGTGATGAAAAAGAGATGGAGACGTACTGGCAGTCTGGTTGTTCTGCTTAAGGAAGTCGTAAAAGAGATTGTGGGTGCAGTTTGGGCCGTCGTCAAAAGCATAACCGAGGGTATTTGGCTAGGAGGTGTATGAGTAGGATCCACCGGAAACAAAAGGTAAGGGTACCTCTGGAACGGCGGCGGTATCAGGGGGGAGATTATTATGCTTTGGGGTGATGCATTGGCCCCAGCTCCACCAACAGTTTGGATCGCCAGCTGGATATGTCCAGTTTGACCAGTTACCGGTATAAGAGCCGGGAGCGATGCCGTTGGGGGCAATGTTGGGTATCTGAGACTGTATGCTCTGGTACTTTGCCTGAGCAGTGGTATCACTCGGAAGGATATTCGCGACGGTCCAGACAGCTGGGAATTGACCGGCTGAAAAGGCCTTTGCGACGGGGGAGTAGGTGTAATTCGTGCACTCCTGGTTGGGATCTGGCGGGTGATTGAGAACGTGATGGTGACGTGAAGGAACGACCTACTGGTAATCTGAGCCTCGCTCTGCTCAGAAGTGTGGCTCTGGGCCGCAACGAGTGAGAGTGCGAGGAGGAATGCGGTGGAGGAGGTAAAGAGCGACGGGAGACGCATTGGAAGGGAGAAAGGGAGAAACGCGTGGAGAGGTTGGGTGGGAAAGCGGAGGGTATAAGAAGGGCAGACTGAATTGGACCGTGCGCCTAATCGAGATCCAGGAATATCATATTTATTTATATTCCGGCCAGGGTTAACGTTTCGATTTTAATGCCTGCGACGAAGAGCACTTTGCACGACGATATATGCGTGTAGATGATCGTATCTGTCGTCGGTTGACGTAGAGCAATTGGGGCATGTCTTGGCTGTGTGTGCCAAGGCCATCTGCTTGCTTTGACACCACCATCCATTCATGCCCAAATTAGGAAGTGTGTGGACCACCCTGAATGTGTATTTATAGCCCGTCGCCTCATGTCGCCAGCACCATGCATTCTACACATAGCCCGATTCGCGATCAAGAGTTCATCGTCTGGGACGTACTCGACCCCTTTGCACCACTGGATCCCACGCAGCATCGCCTTCGCGCACTCATCCAGGCAGAGATCACGCGCACGCGTAGATACGAGAACATCGGCCCCCTCCAGCCCATCGAGTACGTGTCGGACACCGAGAGCGACGACGACAGCGATTACGAGTCAGACGATGGCGACGCGGACGACGAGGAAGAGGACGACGACGGAAAAGAGGAACAGCCCGCGCGGATCAGCCTCCCGCAGCTCTTACACACCCGTCCGATCTGTTACGTTTCTTCCACGTTCCCTTCTCCCACCCGCTCTACCTCCATCAGCGAGAACACCATTGGCCCCCTACGCGATCTCTCCACCACCGATGAAGACGAGGCCGAAGCCAAAGAACGCGCTCGCAAGGCCAAACGCGATGCCCATCGCTCGCGTCTCAAGGTCCTTGCTGTACTTGGCCCGGAAGCAACCACAGCCGTCTATTCCATGAGCCACGGATCACAATTCTAACTATGCATACGTACATTCCAAAATCATTTACCCATGTACACATACAGAAATAGCATATCTACTTTGTACGCTTGTAAATCTTGTTCACAAAATCTGTAAACACTTGCCGCCGCAGCACACCTGTCCCCGTCCCCTCGGGCTCCGGCACACCCGCGATGAGTGCATCCAGCTCCGCCTTGACCTCCTCTTCGTACTTCGAATACCGCCCTCGCAAGCCAATTGCCTCGTACACCTCCTTTACTTTGGCCTCCTTGGCCCAGTCCTTGCGACCATAATTCTCATCCAACACAGCCCGCTGCGCAGGCGTAACCACATCCAGCGCCACGTTCACACACCACGAACATTTATTGTCCACAATATCCGTTCCGACCTTGCCGATCTGCTCAGGCGTACCCCCGTAGTCCAGGAAGTCATCCTGGATTTGGAAATACTCTCCGACCCGGAGCAGAATTGACAGCGCAATCTCGTACGGCCGCACCGTCTCACCACGGACTTCGTACTCCTCGGGGACACCACACACCCGCAGCGCCAGTGCAACTGAC
>JBBPMY010000506.1:0-15033 GCA_038090615.1 Phylloporus gajari
CAACAAAACTGTTGCAATGACATGACCATGTTAAAATAGATATATCTCCACAGCTACTCAACCAAATCACATGAACAAATAACCAATTTGTAGCCAAGGGTCTATACTTTGTTTGGCCTAGCCAAAGTCAAGAAAGATTCCCACAGATGCTTACAGTGTGCTTCACACACTGCATCAAGGTTAGGCATTGCAACAGTTTTGTTGCTCACTGTACCTACAAAATTTTGAGTAGAAAACCAAAGTGGAAGTTTCAAACCATTTATGATAGACCTGGAGCTACTTAGTTGGTTGTGAAATATGACTTCTGCACTCAAGTGGTTAGACTTGGTTGGCTAAAAAATCTGCTAAAAAGCTTCCATCAGCAGATTAAGACATGGTTGAAAAAAAGAGAGCTCAAATTGGCAAACAGCTGTTGAAATTTTGGATGTACTGTGTAGATCTTTTCCATTTGACCTTGTATTCTTCTTGTCCAGGTACCAATGGATTGTTGTGGCACAGCCATGTACATCATATACAAAATCATGGACATATCAACCATTAATTTCAATAATCTGTGGTTTTGATTCAAAGAAGCCATATGCAGGTGTATGCTAATCTTTCATCAGCTGTTCTGTTCAAGTTCAATCATGTGGACAGCACAAATGTAAGTGAATTATTACTGGTTCAACTATTCAAAGTACTTATCAAGCTCTTCTTCTACAGTCTCAGGTGTGTTCTCATCAGCTGACTCATCCATGTTGGTGATTTCAATCTAGCCACCAGACTTGTCATTCATTGTAGTGAGCCTCATGATTGCAGTTTCCCATGTGCTGGGTATATCTTTCCTATTCTGAATATATGTCATCACTAGTCTAGTTATAACTCTGACTGTGCAGCATTGTTTCTTTCTCATGTAAGGAACTTCATCATTGGACCCTTTTGAAGAATATTCCTAAGGTTGCTTCCTCTTCTTGGATAATGAAAAACTTGTCATTTGTTCCTCAAGAGCAGCATGAGCCTTCTCTGTCTTTTTTGAGACTCACTTGCCAGTTTCAGACATAGTTTGCAGATGAAAGTGAAACATACAAGTTTGTAAGTGTTGATTTGTATATTTATTTCAGTCTGTGGCTGAGATCAGCTCTGATTAAATAAAAATTACATGTTTAGAATTACTGTGGGTTGAGCTATGGGTACAGATAGTTAAGTTATGGGTCACATACACAGGATTTGTAAACTTGCACCCTAACCCATTCAGTACCTATACTCTAACCCCTGAGAGTTATCTATACCTCTGCTCTAGCCTAATCAGACTAGATCCTAAATAAAGATAAGATAAAGATCATCAAGATATTCATATAATTATGTCCTTTCATTATTTTTTTTGGAATGGTAATCTATAATATTACTATTACTATATCTTTTATAATAATGATTACCAATTGTAAAGCAATCTTTAGCAGATTTTGTTGTAGAACAGAGACATTGAATTGGGTTTTAGGAGAGGTAGATATCCTTGACCATTTATCACATGTGGTACTCATTATTTAAAGTATCTGAATATATTGATTGTATTAGGAAAATCCAAGATGATTGATTATACATTGTTTTAAATAATAGGGAGTGTCAAAGTTACTACTGTACTAACATTAGTAACAAGTTCTAATTGTCATGCTAAGTAGTCATTAGAATTACAATACTAATGACACTTGTCTGTTACACTAGTTACTAGCAAACTACTCTTATGATATTAGCTTAATAAATCTATTAGTAACAATAACTAATAACTAATGTTACTAATCACCAATTCTAATGAATCTAATATGAAATAAGTTATCCATATCAATAATTAATGATTAACAGTGACATAACACTTTAATTCTAGAGAATCCTAATTGATCTCATGACTCTTGGCAGTCCTATTGTCATTCTAGACAATAGGAAATGTCATCTATTGTTCTAATACTAGAATAATATAGTCTACATTAGTAGAACAATAAATAGATAGACTGTCTTGTAAAAATTCATAGATAAAACTCAATCATCTCAGACTGAATTCTAGATATTTATATGAGACCTCTATGCTTGTAACAGTAGACTACTTCAAGCCTATTCTATCAAATAGAAGTTGTTTTATCTACTTCTTATCAATCAGACTCTTATTCATCAAGAGAAGTCTTTGATAAGTATAGTAAGTCACAATTGTACAATACTCCCTTCAATGTATAGTACATCATACTAGTGGAACAAGCTTCAATTTTATTATCCAATCACATTATGAAAATTTTAAAAGTCAGAATCCATGTTCACTTATACTTTTTACTGTCTTGAATAGTGTTTAAAAGTCCAGTTAGGTTTGGTTTTTTGACCTGAAACTTCATAACTGTGACCTAACTGGTTATGGGAACCTCCAAATGAGGTCATAACCAAACCTTAACCATTCAAAACTGGTTATTTCTGTGGGAATTCTGCTTTGTTATTATGGTGGTGCCAAATATTCTATAGATGACATGTCAGTTCATGAGACCTAGAAATATACCAAGAATAAATGTAAGGCTATAAAATCAGAAAAAATACCAGAAAATCCCAAAAAGATAGGGAAGATAGGGGAGATGTCTATGCACCTCCTGTAACTGGTTACTGATTGGTTATAACTGGTTTTTTGTGGTTACAGATTTTTCCAGATCAGTCATAACCTTAATTGTAACTGATTGTCAGTTATGATCAATTATGGTTTAGTTAGATTACAGTTATGGGAAGGTTATGTGACTGGACTTTTGAGTACTAGTCTTGAGAGGCTTTTTCAGTGTGAATCATATTCTGAAACAATTAATGTTCACTTATATTTTAATTCATTCAATAATAGTTTGAAAATACAAAGTAACCAACAATCTAGATCACACATTAGTGAAATTTCAAAGGCTGTAACTTGTGTTCATGTATAGTTTTTATTGTTGTTTTTGGTAAGTTCTTTTGATATGAATTATACTCTCAAAATATTCATGACCTTTGTAAGATGCTTCCCTCTATTTAAAACTTATTATACATCAAATTGACAATATGGTGCTTTGCTAATCCCAGCTTTATAGAAGGCATAGATGTACTTACAACTCTATACAACTACCATTTCAGGCCACATCAGCTACTAGTGTCACACCTTTTTAATCTATTACATATCCTAGACTACCACCTATGTTATCCTTTCCAGCCAGTGTGTCTTAGAACATCCCCCTGTCTCAACCCTTTTCTTATTGTGCTTCATCCAGTTCAACATCTGATCAATTATAGATTTCAATCCAACTGAATCTTTTGTGATCACCACTACCTCTTCCACCACTGTCTCACTGGAACCCTTCTAGTTTGTCCCTTGTTGAGTAGTCATGAATGCCTGCAGTACTAGCATTCTTATGGCTGACTCTTTGTTCTCCAGAATCTAGAGCACAGATGACCTATTGCTCTATGTAGGACATTATGATCTAATCTAGAGGGACTCTTGTGTCCCCTCACCCTCTGGTTTTATGAATGTCATAGCTTGGGGTTGCTCCTACGGGTCTGCCATTCCTGCTGGCTGTTTTAGATGTATTAACCCTTCCTAGAGCCTAGATATGTATGTTAAAGTGCTGGTTATGAGTGGGTTTGTTCTGTAGTAGTGTAGTGGATTAATAAGTATAATAAACCCAGTGGACTTGTTGGACTCATTAAACCTTGAGGAGTATATCAAGATGGAACAAGAAGTTCTGAGAACTGCATTGCTGTGTGAAATGATTTCAAAAGTCAGATGGCTAATTGTACCCTATGGAGAGAAGACCCAAGATGTTTAGAGTTAGCTACTTCATGAAGTATAGGACCAAGCATGCAGCATGGTGAAGGAAAATGTTTCATCTCAGGGCACTGATACCACTGAGAAAATCAAGCTGAATATACCTAAGCTCACAAAATATATGATAGATAATGTATGTGTCTGGCTACATGCCATATTGTTTATTGACATCTTGCAGATATTGAGAAGTATTACCATCCTTCACTCAATAGCATTGACAGAGGTAAAGTGCTATGCTTTAAGAATCCTATTGAACTACTCAACAGGAGACTTAGAAACCTCTGTATATAGATCAGGAAGAGTTCCAGGTGTGGAAGAATGAAAAAGTCAAGGAGATTATGAAATCTGGTAATATAAGTTCATGTTTTATATCTCAACATAACCATCATGTATGTTTTATAGACAAACTTCTCCAAAGACTTACATTCCTGTCTACAGAGTAGGATCATTCACTAGTTTGTAAATGAGATCCTTGAACAGTTTCATATTAATTTCTTGTACTCACATTCAAGTTCTTCAATCATATACTACACAAGACACAACTTCTAAACTATGCCACTGTATATATATATACTCTCTGCTACTGTGATGAGTCAGCATCTATAATTATCTACCTATACTTATTATATCTAGCTCTTTTGTACATTGCATTGAAATGTTTGTTATATGAAATAATGTACTTGATTGATAAAAGAACTTAGCACCTGTCCTGTGTTTTCAGTAGGCCTATAGTTGCTCTTATACTATCCAAATCCAGACTACACATTTATTCACAATCCATAGAAAAGCCATTCAGTACAAATTCAGTACATTTCCTACATTCTGATTATATAGAAGAGTTTATTCCATGTCTGACATAAAATGCTTAATGTTGCAATAGACTGATTGTTGGCAATGTGGTCATTGATAATATGCTTACAATGGTACAATCAGCTATATAGTACCCTATGCTGCCTCTACCAAGGCTCTAGAAAACCAACCAAAGGTCTCCTAAAAGACAAAAAAATAATCAGTGACCTCTATGACTTTACATAGGTAGGAGATCATGTTGCTCCTGACTGTACACCCAAGGAGATCAGACTTAATGTGCCTGCTCTCTCTGATCCCAAGTCCCTTATGCCCTCCATTTCTTTAGCTCTTTATTGTATTCCTTCATTTTCTGCTCTTATTGACTCTGGCCCCTCTGATTATTTTATAGGTAAAGTCTTCATTAATGAATATAATCTTTTAACCTACTCAATGCCTTTGCTATATCTTCAACTCTTCAATAGAACCTTAAACTCCACCATTACTTAAGCAATCCTCTTCCTTGCCCACTTCAAAACCAGTGACATCACTCTAATAACATTCTATGTCACTCTGTTGGATGGCCCCTGCTCCCCTTTTCTTAGAAATAGCTGGCTTACCTGCTGCAATCTGTTGATTGATTAGGTTTTAAGTAGCATCTTTTTCTATTCACCTGAGTAGCCCATGACAATAAAGTCAAGCTCACCTCTGTAGCCTCTGGCCCCTCCAGTTGAGATTGATTCTTTATCCTCTAGTCCATCAAGTTTCTCTGATTGCAAGGCTCCCCACATTACACTAGTAAGGACACCTGCATTTGCATTGGCCTGTCACCTAGAAAACTCTATATAGTACAGCCTGCAACTCTGTTCCCTAGACATCCACTTACACTCCATCTTTTCTGAGCCTGAAAAGATTGATCTCTCCAGAACTCCTCCAAAATATCATGATTTCACTGATGTCTTTAACAAGCAAAGGGCTGATACCCCAACACCTTATCATAAGCAAGATCTCAAGATCAAGCTTGAGGAAGAAACTAGTCTGTTACTAGAGACCACCTACTCACTCTCCCCCTCTAAACTCAAGCTCCTCTAAGTGTCACTCAATGAGCACCTCCCTGTTATTTTTATCTGACCTTCCTCCTTCTCTCATGCCACTCTGGTCCTCTTTGTCTGCAAGAAGGATAGTTCCCTCTGACTTTGTGTTAATTTCAGAGAACTCAAGAAGATTATAAAGGAGACTGCTATCAACTGCCCCACATCTCTGATCTTCTAGATGCTCTGATTCCTATAAAGGCCTATGCTAAGATTGACCTCCAGCATATTCATCATCTAGTCTCAGCCTATGTTGTAGATTTTGGCTATAATTCAATAGTCACCATCAAATGATGCATTGACAAATGAAATAGCAATTACTAATTACCAGTATCTACTTTTGGAAAGCCCCTATTTACTTTTTTATAAGTAGGCCCTTGATAGGCTTTAAATCTACTTGATGCCTAATGAAAGCCCAGGTTCTGAAATCCCTACTCAAGCAGAAGGAGACAGAGAGATTTAGTATTTTAAAGTCCAGTTATCAGACTGTTCAAAGACCAACAACTAGACAAGACTAACAACAGTTGTAAGTTTGAATGATCTCAGCATACACCAATAGTCAGTTATTGGTTTTCACATGTTTATATAGACCAGTTTTAAACTGATTACAACTAGTCAGTAGCACAGCCAGTTGATACCATTAGCATTGAACAAATTCATAGTTATGAAGTAAAACTAATGCCAGACATTTATATAAAACATAAAGACTGTACCTCCACTATTTCATCAACTTTGTCTTGATTCACAAGATTTTTATCTTGGCCAAGAAGCTCATAGAACTCAACATCCTCACAGACAGATGAGTTTTCCTGGGCAACATCAACAGCACTCAAATGCCAGCTGTACTTCAAGAGTTGAAGTTGTTCAAATTGATCTGTATCAAGCTGTGATTGATGGTCAGTTGTAACTTTTGCACCTGCTGAAAAAGTCACTCGAAGGGAACAGAGGTTGCCAAGACTACATATATATCATTGATAATGCATGTGAGGGTTGAGTATTGCTTAGAATGAGTCAAAAGTATCCATTAGTATAGAAAAGAACACATTTTAAAGAAAAAACACACTATCTACCATTGAATGATGTCTGTGTCCTTGTTGATGTCACTCAACATGTCACTAAGGTTACCAACATAGCTCCTCCTTCTACTCTCCACCACCTGTGTGAATAAATTCTTGAACAAATTGATGGCAGTGACAATCATAGTCAGACTTAAGAGAGAGGGACAGTGTTGCATCTTGGTGGAAGGTCATACTACATCAGTCTTTGTGGTCATTCCAGTATTCTTCCATGGTCTTTTCAACTATCTTCAGTGTATCATTGCACCAGTCCCAGGCATTTGGATTTCTGGCCATTATATCTGCCTTTTGCTCATTAGAGCCACCCTATGCTATCTCAATAAAGTTGGTTTATAGTATGGATGTAATATTATGCTGAAGTTAGTATGAGTAGTATGTTGCATAGCATAGTAGTAATTCTGTCACTTCTCAGGCTCTTTCTAGGACTTATTAAGAGGCAATGCATTGAGAGGATGCATCTTAATGGCAACAAGCTGCACTTGATGAGTTGGCTGTTCAGAGGAGCAATAGAACTTGAGAACTTGTCCCAGGCCTAGGAATTGTCCTGTCATTGGCTCTAAATGGGCCTTTGTTAAGAAGTATTATGCTGATAGTTCCTTCAAGAGATACAAGGTTTGTCTAGTTGTTCAGGGCTTCAATTAGCATCCAGGCTTTAAGTATCTTGAAGCCTTTGCTCCTACAGTGTGCTTACCCACTCTTTGTATTGTCTTAGCACTGGCTGCCATCCATGACTTACATCTATGGTCTGTTGACATCTCATATGCCTATCTCAATGGGGAAATCGATTGTGAAGTCTATATGGAGCAGCCTGAAGGATTGCTGAGAGAGATCCCAAAGAACTTATCTGTTTGCTTAAGAAGGCTCTCTATGGCACCAAGCAAGGTGGAAATCACTGGAATTGCAAAATGTGTGCTGTCCTTGAGTCTATGGGCTTCAGCCAGATCTATTCTGATGCAGCTGTATATGTCTATTTGAAGGGTAATGTTCACATCATCCTCCCTGTCTTTGTTGATGACATGACCTTTGTCTCCAAGTTGCTTTGGGTCATCAAGGAGACCATCCAGGAGCTATAGAAGTATTGCAAAGTGCATGATCTGAGTCCTATCACAGAGATTCTGGGTATCAAGATAGACAGTGATCAATCCAAGTGTTCTCACACCATCTCTCAGCAGCAGTATTGCATTGATATGCTTGATCACTTTGGAATGGCTGACTGTAAGCCAGTTACCACTCCCATGAATCCTGGTCTCATCCTTTATACCTCTCAAGGCCCTGAATCAGTCAAAGACAAGGCTTTTATGTGCTCTGTCAACTATGGTGCTGCCATTGGCTCATTCCAGTATCTCTCATGCACCACTTGTTATGGTGGTTGCAAGGACTCTGGTAATTCTACTGGTGCCTATGTTATCAAGATTGGTACTGGTGCTGTCTCCTGGTCATTTAAGCATCAGTCCATCATTGTCTTGTCAACTACTGAGGCAGGATACATAGCTGCTTGTAAGGCTGGCAAGAAGACTATCTGGATGTATTAGATGTTATAGGAATTGGGCTTTCCTGTGTTGACCAACTCTGTTCTCTGGATGGACAACCAGTCTGCTATTCAGGTTGCAAAGCATCTCAAACACCAGGGTCAGATGAAGCAGCTAGATTTGTGCTAGTTCTGGCTTTGAGATACTGTGGACAAAGATATTATCTCTCCCTCATTTGTGTCAACCTTAGAGATGCCTACAGATCTGTTGACCAAGGTGTTGCCTCAACTCAAAGTGTAATGGTTTTGTGAGCTCCTGGGACTGTCTTGTCCTAGAGGGAGTTGCCCAATCAGGGGGGAGTGTTGGGTTTGGTGATCTTACATTCATTTGACTTTGATTATAGTCTCATTAGATTTTCTATATTCAACTTTCCATCCTACCACTTTTTCCCATTGTTCCACCTTCATTCTGTGTCTCTGTGATGTCTCTCATGTTTTGTGATGATGTGGCTATGTGTTTTGCCAGTTGTTTACCAGTATTTACTTCAAGTATACATAGCTCTTGCAAGTCCACTCTGAGACCTCTTGATTACTCACAGTGGACTCTAGATACTATATCTTCATCCTACACCTGTAATATTATATTGGTTATTTACAGTGGACTGCAGAGTTGTCCTGAGTTAGTCTCAAGCTTGGCTAGTCACCCTCAGTACTTTATCACTATCCTCAATCCAGAAGAACCACCAGAGAATATAGACATAGGAAACTGGACACAAAGGCTTGAGTATGGATGATATTCACTGCCTCTCCTTTTGAAGGAGTTTCTCTTTTTAACTCTGAGATAAAAGATGGAGTAGGATTTTCTTGGATACTGGTCACAAATGATTGAGATATTGATAAAGTATTGAGGGTGACTAGCTAAGCTTGGGAACAACTCAGGATGACTCTGCAGTCTACTGTAAATAGTCAAGGGGTTTCAGAGTGGACTTGTAGGAGCTATGTGTACTTGAAGTAAATACTGGTAAACAACAGGCAAGCCACATCAGCCATATCATCACAAAACATAAGAGGTGCCACAGAGACACAGAATGAAGGTAGAACAATGGGAAAAAGTGGTAGGATAGAAAGTTGAATATGGAGAATCCAATGAGACTATAATTGAAGTCAAATGAGTACAAGATCACCAAACATAACATGAAGTTATACAACAAAAGCAAATTTTATACATGTATTTATAATTCAAGATATATAAACCAGACCAGTATTTATTTGAAGCCCACATAGCTCCTGTAAGTCCACTCTGAGACCTCTTGATTACTCACAGTGGACTACAGAGTCATCCTGAGTTAGTCCCAAGCTTGGCTAGTCACCCTCAATACTTTATCAATCATCAGATAGTACTCCTTTTACCTTTCCTATCATTAGAAATCATCCCCTCCCTCTTCCCCATCATCAAATGGCATCCCCTCTCCCTATTCTAACTATTCTGTCTCCCACCCTTATGTCTATGTGCATCAAGTCTATGATGCTGGCTGAGAAAACAGATACAACTAAGCTGACAGAGAGTGAGATTGTCCATGCAAGAAGTGAAGTGCTTTGTCCAAGGAGTGTGTCAATGTCCTGAGATCAGGGAGTTCTAGTGTTTTGTTACATTTTCACCCAAGTGAGACAATGATGAGCCTCTGTTCAAGGTCATCACAATCATGTATGATCTCAACACTTCTGCTGCTCATAAGCACTCCAAATGCTTTTCAAGGTAGCTTGAGAGGCTCCTGTATTGGACTGAGTGAGAATCTATGGGATGAATCACTCAATAATATTTGACCAAATAGATCACAATAAAATACAAGCAAGGAACCACTAGAGTCAAACCCTCAGAGGATATATGCATGGCCAACAATACAATTGTGTAACTGAGACTTGGGTGGATTTACACATGATAGCACCACACAACCATTAAATACAAATCCACTCAGTGGTCTTGAAATAAACACTCACCTATCTTTCTTTGAAACTAAGAACCAATGGCCTGTACAGGTGTAACTGCCGGAACAACCACCACTAGTACATCAGGTTGTTTAATTATTTCCCACACAATGCTAAATTGTTCACTGCAGATAATTTCTTAGGCCATTATCAAGGATCACTGTATGTTTCCAAACTTCATGTGTTTTGACTTCTTACAAATTGACTACAGCCATGGTAGAAAATATCTCATATACAAAGACTGTCAAGGAATTGATAGTAATTTTGAATGCCAGCCTCAAGATCCTATAAGAATCAGACTATATATTGTAGTGATGAAATATGCAATATCAACCATCTTAATGTAGGGCGGACAGTTTAGAAGACCAAGTGTAAGAAGGTGGGCAAAAGTAAGAGCTAGTGTTTAAAAGTCTAGTCTGGTTTTATTTTGTTAGGTTTGGTGATCTTGCACTCATTTCACCTCAATCATAGTCTCATTGGATTCTCCATATTCAACTTTCCATCCTGCCACTTTTTCCCATTATTCTACCTTCATTCTGTGTCTCTGTGACACCTCTTATGTTTTGTGATGATGTGGCTGATGTGGCTTGCCAGTTGTTTACCAGTATTTAATTCAAGCACACCTAGCTCCTGAAAGTCCACTCTGAGACCTTTTGGTTACTCACAGTAAACTCCAGGTATTGTATCTTCACCCTACACATTTAATATTATCTTGGTTGCTCACAGTGGACTACACAGTTGTCCTGAGTTGGTCCCAAGCTTGGCTAGTTACCCTCAGTACTTTATCATGCAGTCTGTTTTATTCATTCAGAGATGACCTTAGTACATTAATGAATGGCTCTTATATGTTTGCAGATGGTACTAAATCTGTCCTAGAGAAGACACCCACTCCAGAAGTGATGATTCTGTCTCTATCTCAAATAGCTAAATGTGTAGTATTTCTTTAGGAGTGCAGTGGACACACCTTCAGAGATATATTTATTACCTAGTTGACTTATCTCAAGTCTGAAACAGTGCTTCAAAGTGAGGCTAGCATTTGTCTTTCTATCTTCAGCATCTTATATGTCACCATTGGCAGATTGGCAGCCTTCCTCTTTGTCATTGCAAGATCAGCCCATCTAAGTTGTCTGTCCTTCCTTGTCTTCACATCAGGTCTTCTCTACTCACAGATTCATAGTATCTCCCATATCTGTAATTGCTATACAAACTCTTTCTCTTGCCTCTCAATTTACTTAGTATTCTTATAACAGTTTTACTCTGCAAGATAGACCTAGATATCAGGTTCATTCAATCATACAACATGGATGGGTTAGACCTCTGTTGTTTTCTGACAAATGAATGGATATCATATATTGGGATGTTAAAAATAGAATATCATAGCACAGGAGAGTTATAACAACTATCACATAATATAGTAAGGGGATAACATGGATACACAGACAGATTGGAACCACTGACAAACAAATAAGTCAGAGAACTGGCAGTCAGTACTATGAAAATATTTTCCTTTGTGTAAATCCTAGAAAAATTTTCAAATCAGAGAGCTCTCTATGACTCTCTTCACAAATCTGCAGTTTATCACTGAAAGAGTGCTGAGAATTGATTTCATCATTGGTGAGCAGCACATAAAACATCTGTCCAGTCAGTTTGTTGATGTCACTGTTACATTTAGGGTTAGAAGTGTCCAGTAAATAGTATTGAGATGCTGAAATAGTTATGATGTCACAGTCAATACAAATGCAAAGCTGGTAATATGAAGTTTAACATTTGTGTACAACAGATAGCTAGCATCCACCAATGCCAACAATTTTAAAGTAGTATCAGAATAGAAAAGTTATCGAGTTTGTTATATAGGGCCTAAAACAAGATATGACTCATGTCATTCCTTTGTGTGTGTTGGATGTCAAGTGCATACATGGTATTTTCATCCAGGGATAGGAGAATGATAAAAAAGTTATAGATGGGCTGATTATCAAACCAGAAAACTCAACTACCTTCAAAGGCATGCCAAATTCTACATCCAAAAGGGGATTCTTATGTAATGGAGCTCCAGAAGAAGTGCATGACAATGCTCATCACAAACCCAGTCATGAAGCATATAAAGAAGATGAGTGGAATGAGGCATGAAACCACAGTAGTATGCAATTCAAATTGTCTAAATAATATTCTCATAGTTGCTTGCAATATACTTCATGCATTACAACCAGCTTAGACATTACAATGGTTTTGGAAGCCACTATATGTAAGATCTGTCAAGAACTTGCTTTGAAACTCAGACAACCATAGACTCAGTTTAAGATCCCCTGTATGCATCTTAACTTTTATAGGATCTCATTATAGCAACCCCATCAGGTCTCTCCATTTGCACTATATAGACCATAATGCTCTCTATTAAAATCATATAGTATAACTATGATAACTATACTAATAAGAAAAAACATTGTCAAGATACATATCTGACTTCAGTAAAATGGCTAAATGGAAAGAAAAATAGCATGAATAAGTTGAGGATAAATTTTTTGAACAATAAAGAGGAAAAAAAGGGTGAGATATGTACTTGTAGAGAAACTCATAGTTGTTTAATAACTTTCTCAATTTTCTTTCAATGAGTGTGAAAAATTTTATAGGGCTGTCCTTGACTAGATGACTTCAGATGAAGGTCAAATTCTTTATACAAATGGCACAAGACATAGCCTTCAAAAGTATGTTGTATTTCACACATCACTTCTAGTATATCTGATGGGATGTTAGTTGGAGGATCAGCAATATTTTCACAACAGGTGATAAAATCACTTTTAATATGACATTAGTTTGGCAGACTTCTGAAATAGGTATCACACAACCACTGACTACCAACAATCTAGTTCATTGTTCACCTGTGTCATGATATATATATCTTGTTCATCTTTATATACATTCAGGACTGAGCTCAGGTGGCTCAGGGAGAGCATTATGGGTAGATCTCACTTGAGAGGATGGGAATGCTGGTATATATTTGAGAAAAGAGATAGTTCATGTTAATAAATAATATTATATCTGATAAAAGCTTATATCCAAAGGTCAGTACATGAAAGTATATTAATGATCCATACACATTCATCCAGAAAAATGTTCAGCTATCATAATCATCATCATTTAATTTGTTGATTTCATTGGATATGGGAAATTCACTGTCCTGGAGCTAAATGCCATTCTAGTTATATCTTATGTTATCTTGAACTGGGTAGGAACAAAGCATGGCCTCAAAAGTGGTTCTAAATTTGTTTAGTGAATTTAAGTCAAAGTGAGATGAATCAAAGACTACAGATCTAGGAATCAAATGTGATTATCTAGCTTAATTCATAAGTACCTCATTGTACTCTTCATATACCCATATAGATAAAGTAGAATATCTATGGTAAAGGAAGATGAGTAAAGTAATGAAGATGATTTATCATTTGCAATAATCTGTATTAAAAATGGAAAGGAATTCAAGAAAACAAGAAGGGTAAACATAGGCTGTGAGAGAAGAAAAAATGACTGTATATTTGATGGATAAATAAAATGGAATTAGTTATTGTAGACAGGATGGAAGAAATTGATAATATACTGAGGATGACTAGCCAAGCTTGAGACCAACTCAGGACAACACTGCAGTCCACTGTGAGTAATTAAGAGGTCTCAGAGTGGACTTGCAAGAGCTATGTGTGCTTCAAGTAAATACTGGTAAACAACTGACAAGCCACATCAGTCATATCATCACAAAGCATAAGAGACACCATAGTAGCACAGAATGAAGGTAGAACAATAGGGAAAAGTGGTAGGATAGAAAGTTGAATATGAAGAATCCAATGAGACTATAATTGAAGTCAAATGAGTGCAAGATCACCAAACCTAACAGAAATAATGATTATATAGATGGAATATACAAGGAGTAGAGAAATAGAAAAAGGAAAATTAATAATATTAGAATTAAATGAAGTATGCCATCTGTGCTAATGATGACAAGTTGTAATATTACCTGTAATCAATTTTAAAGATTAGTCCTTCACTCCATCATACCTCATACCTAAGTCATATAGTTTAGTCTTACTATTATATTGTTAAGAGATTTTATACATCTCATGTGTTCTATAATTGAATTTAGTGAGAGATCATATACATAACTACATTAATTGTATGTCTGGTTAATTTCTATTATACCTTTCAATATCTCATAAGACTCAACTATGGATTATGGTAGAACTTTAGCGTATCAAATTATCTATGACCTGACTTTATCAGATATCTCTTTTATCCCACTGTATCTTACAAGATAGTATACTAAACTCCATTCTATTGATAAATTCAAACATATTGTAGTGTTATTCTTTATTTTATATGCTCTTAGATCTTTTGAAAAATGATATATAATATAGAATATGCTTTCAAATGTTCTTTCAGTACAAGTTCATCCATTAAGACAAGTGCTTGTTGTTCTATATTAAATACTAGTAAAATAATTGTAAAATGAAGTGAAATATATATTGAAACAGTATCAACTGAAGAGCGTTTCATAGATATATCATTTCTTTTATATCAGGAATCAGAATAAGTTTTATACAATATCATTCCCCTAAACTTGGAAGTCAATTAACAAGTTGTTTCCTATATTTAAATTTGAATAATGGTCACCTCTATTAGATGGATATGGTAGAAGCTCTAATAATGAACAGAATTTGACAATTTTTCATTTTACTAGAGTAGTATAAAACATGCTTTCATGTCTCTGCTGTATACTTTATAAAAAAACATTAGTGAATAATCAATATTCACTCAGACTATATCAAGAAAATTTTTAAGTACAGATAT
>JBBPMY010000507.1:0-15028 GCA_038090615.1 Phylloporus gajari
GTCGCTATTCTAAACCGTGGCCTCTTGTTCCCTTTGAAAGCGACGATTATTCTCTCCTTCTCCAGGATCGCGTCCCTATGCATTTGTTGCCTCGCAAGCTGTACGTTCACGATCCGTTCAACTTGCTCGCTACTCGCAAGATAAGGTTCCGCGACACCCAGTGGGGTTCCAGACCTGACATTGTACGGACGTACAATCTTGCACTTTCTGAATCCGTGCGCAAGAAAGCTGCGGAAGAAAGGACAAAGGCCGAAGAAGTAGAGGAATTCAAAGCACGTACGCTGGTCGTCCTGAGATATAAACGAACAAGGGAACAAGTCCAGAATTACGAACCGGTGGTCGAAGTCCCACTCCCACCTTACCCTCGGCGTTTGACGAGCATCAAGGACGCGCACTTGCACATCTCTCCTGTCGCCAAAGTCGGTGAGGGACACCACTCCGTCGTATACAGGGGCGAATGGGAACTACCTCGTGATCTCTATGTGAGGCCATCTATTTGTGCAAGTTGTTTCAAGGAAAGTGCGGACAAGGAAATACAGAGGTTGAAGGATACCGGACGATGGGCAAAGATGTTGAGAGCGGCTTCATGGGGACCAAAGGGGTATACCGGACGCAAGGCAACGAAGGCAGAACTAGACGCGGTCAATGACCCGATTGACCTTGCACGGGACGGGGAGATCATCGAGCGGGAAATCATTTGCTTGGTTCCGGCCAACGCTCCCCCGTCTCAGATACTGCGTCTACTCGACGAAAAACAGATTTGGAAAGCATGCATGGAAAGGAAGAACAAGAACACTGTGATCCTCAATTTTGCGACCGGTGAGGGCGAGTCCACGAGCGATTCGGGCGTTGCCATCATGCGCATCGACCCACCGTTCTCGTACGAGAGCCAAAAGGATTGCCGCCATAAAGCTCCGTTCTTCGGAGGTGGTGCTATCCCGCCCACGACCAAGTTCACGGTCACTGCGAAACTGTCTCTAGAGCACGACACGCATCTCGCGACGGAGGCGCGCAACTATCAACAGTTTCCCGACCACTTTTTCCGTCATTATGATGGATACACCATCATCCCCCAACTACATGCCATCGTACCCGTTCACGCCATCGTACCGCAATTCTACGGCTACTACAAACCATCTGTGGAAAAGAAAGACGACCAACCGTACCTCTCTCCGATTCTCTTGCTTGAGCACTGCGGGCAGCCCATCGACCCCGAGACGCTCTCGAGCGAGGACCAAGAAGAGTGTATCAGCATGATCCTCCGTTTCCAGCAGAGCGGGTGGCTCCACGAATCAGTCTTTCCGCGCAACTTTCTCGTTCAGAGGGGTCCACCAACCGAGTTTCCATTGTCGCGGATGGCGCATCCCGAGCTGAGTTTCCGGATGATCGACTTTGGGCGGTCGCGCAAGTGGACGCGGGCAGAGGAGAAGCGGGGAGAGGAGATGGAGGCGTTGGGTATGTTTGAAAAGTTGTTTGGACGGATGGCTGTTACGCTTGGGTGAATGGGTGCTGTGTACGTTGTAGAGATTTTTGTTCGATTCTACTTAGGTGTCTGTACGAATGTTGGTAGATTTGGTATGTTCGGAGTTATGGACGAGTTCTCACTGAAGGAAGTAAAATCACTGGTATTTAGTGTCTGAATCATTGAAAACTTGAATCAGCGACTGGCGTCGCCCAAAACCTTGCTTGGATTCATAGATGCCAACAAGAAAGCGATACATGCATATATAGGGCAGACAAAGGGATATGAAGCAGTATTCAAAAGTACAACTACAGTGCCGAGTATTTAGTGTCTGAATCATTGAAAATTAGTAGTCAAATGCAGTTATATTAAGTGATTTGCGCTGATATTCAGTGTCTGCCCATGTCACTGAATGGCAAAAATGGCTACTGGAAATCAGTGACAAAATAACTAATTTGTAGTGACGAGGACACTCAAGGACTGTAGAAATCAGTGACAGGGTAACTAATTTGTAGTGACTAGGGCACTCAAGGATTGTATGCTACCTAAGCAAAGTATGTATGATATTAAGCCTTTTCGTGGTTTATTTAGCAGATATTCAGGTAAATGAGCTCATCTGGCCATCAGAAAATTTTACAAAAAAGTTGCCACCAACTGGACTTGAACTTATGACTAGGTGAGTGAGGCAGCACAGCCAGCAAGCGATACACTGTGCTTAACCCACTAGACTACAGCACCATGACAATAGATACTACCTTAAGTAATATATATAGGGTATTATTATGGAATATGGAATGTAATCCATGTGATAGTCGATGCGTGACAACAAAGTGTCGGGTTTGAATTGGTGCAATCAGCACCAAGCAATGGATTCTACATACAGTACATAAGCGGTGAAAATCAGCGCTGACACTGATTTTCGATGACGGTTGGACGGTGCCTATGAAAATCAGTGACACAAATCGTCACTGAAAAGACGTGACCACCAAATCAGTGACAGTGTCACTCCCTTTTCCCACATCAGCGTCGCTGTCGCTGAATACCAGTGATTTTACTTCCTTCAGTGTTCTCCACTTCTGTCACTCCTTGGTTCAGTTGACCGAGGGTAAGCATCCACACAGACGATCTATCAGCTTCATGCCCCATGTACCATGAGATGTGGTGTATGGCTACACTGCTGCCAAAGTTGGAAAATCATACTGGAAGCCGCCCTTACACCGCACGGCTAGAATATTTCGTACCGATCGTGGTGCTAGACGCAACGTGCCGATGCCTTCCCCCACTCTTTGAATGACTATATAGGACATCGATGATTCAAATCTGGATGACATTTATTCCCCTTTTACGCCCGCGTCGGCAATTTTTTCTCTCTCTTTGCCCGTCACTATGAAACGTGGATTTTTGAACTCGCCGCAGTACAAGCGGGCAATTCCTGCTGATACTGATGCAAAGCCACCCAAGCCCACCCAAGAGAAAAGTGGGGTTGAGGGGGTGGCTGTGATCCATGATCAGGACGCGTAGGTCATCCCTGCAGCATTGACGCTACCTGGCTGATGTTTGTTGGCAAGATCGGCCGCAGGAGTATGCAATCCGAGGTGGGTCTCGTCGTGGTTTGGATCAAGTATTTTTTTAAACCCATTTTTTGTAGCAATGTCTCAACGGCGGATGCCGTCGACGTGAATACGGACACAGCGTCAAATGGAGATTCGTACGTAGCACTCATATGTTCCATCCTTACTTTTGACTGTACCATTAGAGTGGCACCCACAAATCGCGTGGATCGAAAGGAGATAGCCAAGAAAAGGGACACAGTGGACGGAGACATCGTCGTCTTTGACAAGAACGATTTCATGGGTACCGACTTGCAGTACGTGATACGCCTTGATTTTTTGCATACCCATCCTGATCAACGCCGCATCTTAGGGATTCCTCTGACATTCGAGGTCGTTACATTGCTCGGGTGCCCCCGCGACGCCGGGGCTGGGGTCGCAATCCTGAAGAGAACATCTTACATACTGTGCCGCCATCATATGGTAGTCCGGAAAGAAAACGGTGCATATTCTGCACGTGGCCGCGCGCTTTAGAGGAAAGGACATCAACCCTGATAAACCCAAGGGAAAAAGGTCGCCAGACGGCTATGCCTGGGGTGCTACGCTCTACGATTGGTTCACCGTCCACAGGTTTGTTTCCTGCGAGAATCTGGAATCGTACATAAATGGGAGCACATTGTTAGCATTGATGAAGGAAATGGGAGAGCTGGATGCTGCACCAGAGGAGATCAAGTGGGCAGAGTCTGAGGGTGAACCGAGGGACGAGGGTGTTGCGGATACGGAAGAGTTGGTCATTTGTAAAGAGAGGGGCATCCGGCTTACTGCTATCCACGGTTTTTCGACGGTCAACCTCTGCGAGCCGGATGAAGGGGACAAGATGGACAAAGACTCGGATAAAGACTCGGACGAAGACTCAGACGGCGAATATGAAGAAGAAACTGTCAGCCCGGGTTACGTTCCACCTCCACCAGAGATCCCAATCACGTCACCTTTCCACCCCAGTCGCTATCCTAAGCCGTGGCCTTTTGTTCCCTTTGAAAATGACGACTTTTCGCTCCTACTCCAGGATCGCATCCCTATGTATCTGTTGCCTCGCACACTGTACGTGCACGATCCGTTCAATCTGCTCGCTGTTCGCAAAAAAGAGTTCCGCGATACTCAGTGGGGCTCCAGACCTGACATTGTACGAACTTACAATCTCGCACTTTCTGAATCTGTGCTCAAGGAATCCACGGAAGAAGGGAAAAAGGCCGAAGAAATGGAGGAAGTAAAGGCGCGTACGCTGGTTGTCCTGAGATACAAACGGACAGAGGATCAAGTCAAGAATCACGAACCGGTGGTCGAAGTTCCACTCCCTCCTTATCCTCGGCGTTTGACGAGCATCGAGGACGCGCACTTGTGCATCTCTCCTGTTGCCAAAGTCGGAGAGGGACACCACTCTGTCGTATACAAGTGCGAATGGGAACTGCCTCGTGATCTCTATGTGAGGCCATCTATTTGTGCAAGCTGTTTCAAGAAAAGCGCGGACAAGGAAATACAGAGGTTGAAGGATACCGGACGATGGGCAAAGATGTTGAGAGCGGTTTCATGGGGACCAAATGGGTATACCGGACGCGAGCCAACGCAATCAGACTTGGACGCAGTCAACGACCCGATTAACCTTGAACGGGATGGGGAGATCATCGAACGGGAGATCATTTGTGTGGTTCCGGCCAACACCCCCCCATCTGAGGTCTTGGTCTTGCTTGACAAAAGTCCCATCTGGAATGTGTGTCGGATGCAAAAGAGAATCGTGAAGTTCTATTTCCAATTCGATACCAAGGACACGGGAACGGAGGAACCGGATGCTCCCATCATTCGCATTAACCCACCGTTCTCGTACCAGAGCCGAAATAATTGTCCCCATCGATCCCGGTTCTTCGATACTGGTCCTGTCCCGCCCACGGCCAAGTTCACAGTCATTGCGAAGCTGTCTCTAGAGCATGACCCTCATCTCTCGACAGAGGCGAGCAACTATCAACAATTTCCAGACTACTTTTTCCGTCATTACAATGGATATACCCTCATCGCACAACTACGTGCCATCGTGCCTATCCACGCCATCGTACCCCAATTCTACGGCTACTATGAGCCATGTACTACAACAACAGAAGAGGGAGTGGAAAAAGGCGATCAACCATACCTCTCTCCGATTCTCTTGCTCGAACACTGCGGGCAGCCCATCGACCCTACCACATTGTCAAGAGAGGACCAGGAAGAGTGCGCAGGCATGCTTCTCCGTTTCCAGCGCCCAGGGTGGCTCCACGGGTCGATCTATCCGCGCAACTTTCTCGTCCAGATGGGAAAGCCGACCGAGTTCCCGGTGCACCGACGGGTTCACCCCGAACTGAGTTTCCGGCTGATCGATTTCGGGAGGTCGCGAATGTGGATGGGTGCAGAGGAGAAGTGTGAAGAAGAGATTCAGGCATTGGGCCTCTTTAAAGATTTAGCTGAACAAATGTCGGTTACAATCAGTATCGACCCGCTGAAGCAATGAGTAGCTTTCTTTTTACATGGACATGGGCGATGGTAGCTCAACTTGTAATATCCCATCTTGAATTCCCGATCATGTATTCCTAAATTCATGCATTATATACCATCCATTTTATTTTCCTATTGCGTGAAGGAGAGCGCTGAATTTCAGTGACCGGTGCACGCTTGATATCACTCAAATTACATAAAGAAGCCTGGAAGCAATTAAGTTCGTCGATTCTCTGGTTCGTGATCGTGCCGCTAGTGCTAAGTAGTTTGTAGACTTTGATGCCCATGCACAGGGTAAGGTACAGTAGACTATCTCATAATGCATACCATTCGTACCTACGTTATCCGCCAGACCGATAGACTCCCACGTCGGTCTTGACGTGTCTAAATACACCGCGGACAAACTGCGAGTCCAGCGCTAGCGCAGCGTTCTCCTTGCTCGGAGACCCCTACAAGCATGTCGAATATATTTGTGTCCGGTTTTGCTTTGTGTTTGCCCTGCGTGATCACCGGACAGAGGTGGGGGGAATCCTTGGAAGGAGGACGAGTCGTGACGCGTGCCTCTCAGAATGAGCAGCCACTGCGTAAGACCACTCGTCCTGGCAACAACAGACGCGAGACAGGCAAGTCGCTCTGCTCCCCAGACATCTTGAATACCCCGATCAGTCGAACGCCGCTAACCGTCCTTTCGGTTATCGCTGATTTGATGATGGCCAAGGTACAATCCGATAGCTCGGTCAGGCGTAGCGCATTCGCGTGCATCTTCTTGGCTGTCACACCTGGCACACTTTCTTCGGGTGGATGGACGACCAGTTTTGTGAGCGCCATGATCCAGGCACGTGCTTGAATCCATCGAGTCGAGCCTTTGTCTCCATCCGCATCACCATCATTGACTCCTTCCCGCGGGTCTGGCAGACATGAATGTATCTTCATCAACAATCGTCCAAGAACAAACGTTGATCCTGAGCACTCTCACGAGGGACACAATACCTCATCTCAGTTATGACCGAGCTCGAAAACCTCTGGCCACCACAGCAAGGATCGACTGAGCAGCCACACTCAATACAATCACTGACCTTGCAGACAATACTGTGCTATTGCTCAAGGCATGGGGATATCAAATCAGACGCTCCTGCAAAGAACACATTCATTTGAAGACGAACTCTCCAAGAACACCATCAAGCGCTCCAACTATTGAATACGTGTATCATGGGAGAAAAAAAGAATGTCCCAGATAAAGTGTCAAGTGGATGTAGCCTTGATGCAGGGCCCACTAGAATCCGGGGCCTGCAAACGAAATGGAACAAAGTATCAGTTAGTTCAGATCAGCAATTTACGATTGACTGACCAAGTACATGCAGCACGTGGGGACTTGTCTGGGGCACTCTGTGCTAAAGTCGGGGTCAGTCAGTGTACACCCAGTCCCATAATCACCCTAAATATCGAGAAACATCATGTGAAGTGGTGAGTGTAGGTGGCCATTGTTCGGTAAGATATGATATTACCAAGACAGTGTTGCAACAATTCGGGGTTTGGTAGTCTCCAAGGGGGCATTAATACCCGGCGTGAAGCGTACTAGGAACAGCAACGGTGACTACAGCAAGGGTGGCAATTGTGAAAAGCGTAGACAAACGGTTGAACATCATCGTTAGTCCAAGAGTGAAGAATGTCATTTCGCATTCACACTTTTTCAAATATGCGTATATGATCTCTATGATGGCAGTTATTTGGAACGAGGAATGTATATTATCAACGCCTAAAACTTACTGATTAAGGATCATGCACTCTGGTATCTGGACAAGGAGAATGATAGATAATGATGTTTTCCGAATCGGAGTCTACAAGGAATGTTGTACATCGGACGCAGTGTTCGACTGCGTGGATCGTGGGCGGTGGGCTTCGAGGTGGGGATGCGGACGTACCTTCAATGTCGAGGTTCTTGATCAGCTGGGCTTTCTCTTCGGGCGTGTATTTGCGTGTCGATTGGACAGCTTTCATCAGGTCGTCTTGCTCGACGTCAAGGTGGGTTTTTCACGCGGGTACTTTGTCACGTGACTTGAACAGTAGTATAACGTACTATGGATCTCCGACGTCGAAACAACGACATTGCCAGAGACATAGGGTATATCGTAGCAGATGCTTCTGCGAAAGACACCATCTGACTACATTGAAAACAAACACTCCAACTATCGAATGAAAGCAGAACAATTTCCTGCAGGTATGTCAAACGGCGCCGCTGACGATTCGCACAGGAGGAACGCAGACGCCAGTCAGATCCGAGGGCTGCAAGTGAAAAGTGAGTACCAGTCAACAATCTCCCACGCAGACAATCAACTGACGGTGGTCCAGCAGCATCCGGCGTATTTTCCTGGCTCTGGGCACAGTGGAAACTTGCCGGGGTCCTGAACTGGTTCACAGCTAGCCCTAAGAAGTCCCTAAACAACATGTGAAATGGTCAGTATAGGCAGTCATTGTCCAGTGAAACATGACCTTACGTCGGAAGCAAGGCTATCGCAACAACTTAGGGTGCTGCCTTTGCTGCAACCCATACGAATCCCAGACGCTCTCATGTCCTGAGTCTCCGCGGCCAAAGCGAGGGCAGCGATAGCGAAAATAACAGTCAAACGGTTGAACATGTTGGTGCTTGGAGTAAAGAAATGACATTTTGCATCATGTTTTTTTATACATGAATTTCGCTATAATTTGTACGTCATAATGTGGGATTGTCGTTCCTTGTGGTAAGGTGTGCAATTGCCGAGATGAGCATTCACCTTCTGGAAGCTGCATGAGGTCGCCTAATGATGTTTTTCGGGTCAGAGTCTCAGACAGCTCATGGCGCATGATTGCCGAGAGAAGAACTGCTCCAGTCACTCGCACTCGAAGCACTGTCATCGGGCCCAGAAGTACGGCGGACAGAGGAGGTTGACCATGGGGTGTCGTCATAAAGGCTCTCTTGAGTGAGAATGTGTGCAGCCAATCCGACATTGTGGAAGATCAACCCGGTAAACCTATAAGATAGTCAAGATGCGAGTAGGAGTTCCAACGGGGCTCGCCTCACGCCAGATTTGTATTCAGACCGGAAATGGTGATGTTCTAGACATGCATTACATATCGTGAAGCAGTGCACACATGTTTGACTCACAAGGGGAATAAAAATGATTGTTGTCCCCCAGCTTTTCCGTAAAGGCGATGGATATACCACCCTTGCGTGGAACAACAGCAACAACCTGGGTGAAAATCAGACGGATTCCAGAACTGAACTAGACTTACTAGAAATCGCGTTCACACTGATGATGTCGGTGAAAAACGCAGAGCCCCAATCGACGAGCATGACCAGAGTCATGTACGCCATACTCGGTCCGTGCGTACTCCCCATTTTTCGCGCAAGCCCTAGTAGTCCCCATCGCACAGGGAAGAAGGGAACCTAAGAATACGCCAAGCACGAGAGGAGCGTCCAGAGTGTGGTGAGCCCCCAAATGCAATGGCTAGTGCGAGTGTCGTCACGGCGGTTCCATCGTGGGAACGTGACCTTCTTTCCTGCCACAGCGCCGTCGAACAACTACTTTATTCCTAACACCATGGAGATCGAAAACCTCAGAGAGAAAATAAGAAGGTTCAGGATTCTCATCGTTGGCGGAGCCAACGCGGGCAAAACAACCATTCTCGAGAGGATCTGCGACTCCACGGAAGATCTACGACGATGAGGGACAAAAAGTAACGTACACTCTTTGGTCTTGATCTACTAACAAGGCGTTGATGGGTTGCGATTAGGTCGATCGTGAGGTCCCGTCGACGTTCTTCACAGTGTTGTCTTCATAGCCGCTAGCGTCGTCGAGACACACCCGCTCATTGTTCACAGCGATGTTCGCGACAGGCCGCACATCGTTCCACCGTCTCCAATTTCTCATTCGTTTACTCGCGATCGATTCGGTCCCTCAATGTTCCCCCACCACCGCCTATCATGGACGGTCCCAAGTCCCGTCCGTCCTACCTGTATCCACCTCCACGACCCGTGGCTAAACATCCGCATCGGGTTCTCCCCGACCTCCCACCTTCATTCCGCCAAAACAAGCTCCTACCTGTCCCGAACTCGACGCGAGCACTCTTGGAATACATCCTCAAGGTGTCTGACGCGCCAATCCGGTGTGCCTTTACCTATGGCGTGTTCGAGCAATCGGTTCACACGACCGTCCCATACTCGATCCCATATTCGCCGTGACACACTCGGATCACTGACACTCGATCAATATGCACCAGTTTCCGGGGCATTACCCGCTGTATGCACGTGCGCTCAGCTCGAGTTTCGACTCGGGGGCACAGGCGCTTAGTCCTAGGCTCTGATTCAACGCATACGTGCCCATGCACGGGGTGGTAAGTGACATGCATGCTCGGTCGAGCGGTGTTGACCCTGCATAGGTGATCAAGCATGGCGTGACGACGGTGGACACGTGCGCTGATCTCCACAACCAGCGGACGCTCTATCTGGCGGGTCGTATGCACGGGTGCGACTGACGCATCCGTACGGCGCTGTTGATGCTCCCCGCGCGGTTTACCCAACGAGAGCCGTTTTCGGCTATCGCGGGTGTCAGCTATGCGGGGATCTGCGGATGGTGCTCCCGGCGGAGAATCAGGGCAAGGTGACGAATATGGTGGCGCGGCGGGAGGCGCAGTTGCGGGAATTATATTGGCGGCTTGCACAGGGTTTGCCTAGGGTGCGGTGGGGCGTGGACTCGGAGGTGATTTGGCAGGACACGTGTGCGCGTGCGCGGGCGGCGCATTTGAAGAAGCTGCCCGAGGGGTTGTTGGTGAGGGTGCGCGCGCGTGCGCAGACGTGGGGACCGCCGCAGGAGGCGGACGAGTCGGTGTATTAGTTGCGGGTAGCAGGCGATGCGGCGTTGCCGTCGATGCTGCGTTCGGGTGCGTGCATTGGCCTGGTCTGGGGCATGTACTGATGTGACACAGCAATAAACGGGATTGTACGATACCCGACTACTCTCAGGGGCGTTTGCGCAGGAATGCCGCAGCCAAAGTTGGCAAATATGTCAAGTCTTCATATCCGACGACGTGTGTAGCACTTACATCGAAGCTGGATATAATCTATTCCCCCTTACTCCCGACGGTGTCTTGGTTTCTCTTTGACCTCGACCATCACCACGATGAAGCGTGGATTTTTGAACTCACCCGCGTACAAGCGGGCGATTTCTGCTGACATGGGCCCACGGCCGTCCGATTCACCAGCCAAGCACACGCGAGGAAGTGATGACGGTGAAGGGCTCACTAAGATCCACAAGGTGGACGTGTAAGTCAACGCTCTTCAACGTTTAGAGTATCTCGCTGATGTTGACCGCAAAGATCGAACGCAGGGTAGGTCTCGTCGTGTTTTGAGTCAAGTGTCTTTTTCGACCTATCGGTGGCAGCAACGCTGTCGCCACAGATCCCGAGGAAAAAGGCAAGGCGAAAGCCATTGATAAATCAGATGACAATCCGTACGTGGCGTCTCCACCATCACACGCTCCACACTCATAGTACAAACCAAGTACAAATAGTGCAAAGTCCAAGGAAAAGGACAAAAAGTCGGTCATGGAGGCAGAAATGGAAAAGATACTCGAAGATATGGGCATTGACTCCGGCCCGTAGTACGTAATGCTTCCTTGTTCCATACACATCCCTAAAACCCCACACCTCTTTCTCAGCATATATTCTCATGGTCCTGCTATCGCTCGGATTCCCCCAGGACGTCGGGGCTGGGGTCGTCACCCCGATGAGCAAGTCCTCCACACCGTTCCACCGTCACACGGTGGCCCTGGCCGGAAACGCTGCATATTCCGCGCGTGGCCGTGCGCTCCAAATGGAAAGACCATCGGCCAGGGGGACAAGCCCAAGGGCAAAGTCTCGCTGGATGGCTATCCTTGGGGTGTGACGCTCTATGACTTTTTTGCCGTCCGTAGGATTCCGTCTGTCCGGCAGATAGAATCGTACATGACGGGGAGTGCGTTGCTGGGAGAGATGAAGGCTATGGGCGAGTTGGATGCGGCTGCGTCAGAGATTGCGTGGGCTGAAACGGAGGGTGAGCCCAGGGATGAAGGCGTCGCGGATACAGAGGAGCTGGTCATCGGCAAGGAACATCATATACGCATCGCCACTCGCTTTGGCATTTCCGTGCACAACTTTTCTGGGCCGGATGAGGGGGACGAGGAGGAAAGCAAGGAGGAACACGAAGAAAGCGAGGGTGAGGAATATGAAGAGAACGAAGAGGAGGACCAGGAAGAATATGAAGAATACGTTATTGACCCGGGTTCCATTCCACCTCCACCAGAGATACCAGTCACGTCACCTTTCCACCACAGTCGCTATCCTAAACCGTGGCCTCTTGTTCCCTTTGAAAATGACGACTTTTCGCTCCTCCTCCAGGATCGCATCCCTATGTATCTGTTGCCTCGCACGCTGTACGTGCACGATCCGTTCAACTTGCTCAATGCTCGCAAGATAAAGTTCCGCGATACTCAGTGGGGCTCCAGACCTGACATTGTACGAACTTACAATCTCGCACTTTCTGAATCCGTGCGCAAGAAAGCTGAGGAAGAAAGGAAAAAGGCCGAAGAAATGGAAGATTTTAAAGCGCATACGCTGGTCCTCATGAGATATAAACGGACAAAGGAGCAAGTCGAGAATTTCGAACCGGTGATCGAGGTCACACTCCCTGCTTATCGTCGGCGTTTAACAAGAGTCGAGGACGCACACTTGTACATCTCTCCTGTTGCTAAAGTTGGAGAGGGGCACCACTCTGTTGTATACAGGGGCGAATGGGAGCTACCTCGTGATCTCTATGTGAGGCCATCTATTTGTGCAGGATGTTTCAAGGAAAGCGTGGACAAGGAAATACAGAGGCTGAAGGATACTGGACGATGGGAGAAGATGTTGAGAGCGGCTTCATGGGGACCAAAAGGGTATACCGGACGCAAGCCAACGAAAGCAGAACTGGACGCGGTCAACGACCCGATCATCCTTGAACAGGACAGTGGGGAGATCATTGAACAGGAGATCATTTGCGTGGTTCCAGCAAACGCTCCCCCATCTGAGGTCTTGCGTTCATTCGATGAAAATCGGATTTGGAACGCGTGCATGGAAAAGAAGGGAAAGAACACTGTGATGCTCATTTTTGCGGCTGGTGAGAACGAGTCCACGAGGAACACTGCCATCATGCGTATTGACCCACCGTTCTCGTACGAGAGCCAAAAGAGTTGCCCCCATAAACATCCCCTCTTCGAAGGTGGTGCTATCCCGCCCACGACCAAGTTCACAGTCACTGTGAAACTGTCTCTAGAACACGACACGCATCTCGCGACAGAGGTGCGCAACTATCAACAGTTTCCCGACCACTTTTTCCGTCATTATGATGGATACACCATCATCCCCCAACTACGCTCCATCGTACCTGTTCACGCCATCATACCGCAATTCTACGGCTACTACAAGCCATCTGTAGAAAAAGACGAGGACGACCAACCGTACCTATCTCCGATTCTCTTACTTGAGCACTGTGGGCAGCCCATCGATCCCGAGATGCTCTCGAGTGAGGACCAAGAAGAGTGCATCAGCATGATCCTCCGTTTCCAGCAGGGCGGGTGGCTCCACGAGTCGGTCTTTCCGCGCAACTTTCTCGTTCAGAGGGGTCCACCGACCGAGTTTCCGTTGCAGCAGATGGCTCGTCCTGTGCTGAGTTTCCGGATGATCGATTTTGGGTGGTCGCGCAAGTGGACGCATGTGGAGGAGAAGCGGGCAGAGGAGATGGATGCGTTGGGTATGTTTGAAAAGTTGTTCGGTCGGATGGCTGTCACGCTTGGGTGATGCCGACTTTGAATAGGGTTTGGAATTGGTGTGCTGTGTACGTTCAAGGGTTTCTTGTTTGATTCTGAGTGTATGTAGGTATATTGAATATGAAAGATGCAGATGGCATCAAAAGCTTGACGGGGCAAGTATTTTTTCTAACTTTCCTTATCCGGTAGTCTGGCATCTAAAAGAGGAAGTGTGAGTCGAGTCGGGGCGAAGCTCCCGCTTACCTACCACCTAGACCTCGCAGACAAGTCTGGTCACCAGCCTACTTATCTGGTATGTTCGGAGTTTTGGACCAGGGGGCTTTTTCTCCTTGGTTCACTTGACCAAGGGTAAGCTATATTCCTCCACCCCGATAACCCTCACAGATGATCCATTTGTAGTTTCACGCCTCCGAGATGCACATTGCACTCCAAGACGTGGGTGTATGGAATAGAGGCGCCATATGCTTCCGCCAAGTGGAAAATACTAGAAGCCGTCCTTACACCGCATGGCTGATCAATGTTTCGTACCGACCGTGGTGCTAGATGCAACGTGCCGACGCTTACTCCCGCTTTTTGGATGACTCTTTGCTAAATAGGATATCGACGATTCGAATCTGGATGTCGTCCGTTCCTCTTTACGCCCGCACGGCGAATCGCATCAGCATTTTTTTTTTCTGTTTGCCCGTCACTACTTGCTCTCCTCGTACGATGAAACGTGGATTTTTGAACTCGCCGCGGTACAAGCGGGTGATTTCTGCTGATACTGACGCAAGGCCATTCAAGCGCGTCCAAGAGAGCCATAGAGTCGAGGGGATTGTTGCGAACCGCGATGAAGACGCGTAAGTCATCCATTCAACATTGATTCTACCTGGCTGATGTTTGTTGGCAAGATTGGCCGCAGGAGTGTGCAATTCGGGGTGGGTCTCGTTGTGCTTTGTATCAAGTGTCTTTTTAACCCATTTTTTGTAGCGATGTCTCAATGGAAGAAGCCGTTGATGTGAATATGGATACGTCGTCCAATGGAGATCCGTACGTGTGGTGTCAGTCCTACTATATGTTCTATCCTTACTTTTGACTGTACTATCAGAGTGGAACCGGGCACAAATCGCGCGGATCCTGAGGAGAAAGCCGAGCAAAAGGCTGTGGACGCAGACTTTGAGCTTTTTGACAAGGCTGATTTCATTGGTACCGACTTGTAGTACGTGATATGCCTTCATTGTTTTCATACTCATTTCAATATCGCATCTTAGCGATTCCTCCAGGATTCGAGGTCGTTATATTACTCGAGTACCCCCGCGACGCCCAGGCTGGGGTCGCAATCCTGAGGAGGACATCCTGCATACTGTTCCATCGATATATGGTAGTCCGGAAAGGAAACGGTGCATATTCTGCAGGTGGCCACGCGCTTTGGATGGAAAGAATATCAACCTTGATAACCCCAAGGGCAAGATGTCGCCCGACGGCTATGCCTGGGGTGCTACACTCTATGACTGGTTTGCCGTCCGCAGGATTGCTTCTTGCAAGTACCTGGAATCGTACATGAGTGGGAGCAGATTGCTATGGGAGATGAAGAAAATGGGAGAGCTGGATGCTGCATCAGAGGAGATAAAGTGGGCAGAGTCCGAGGGTGAACCGAGGGACGAGGGTGTTGCGGATACGGAGGAGTTGGTCATCGCTAA
>JBBPMY010000508.1:0-15017 GCA_038090615.1 Phylloporus gajari
CTGCGACCTTGGAAGTCTTGGACTTCTAAAGGTTATGAGCCCTGCTTAGACAAGTAGGAGCCCGTCTTTTGCTAGCACCTTCGATGCCTCCCGCCGTCTCGCGTGGCCAGCTGTGGTGGTTGCTGGACTTGTTGTTTTTGTATACGCTGATCACTCAGATCTATGATGGTCTGACAGCGGCTGTAATGGTTGAGCTAATGGCCAACTGTTTACTGTTCACTTTTCAAAGCGGCTTCGCTTTGTTCCGGAGGCGCTCCGAGGCTCTAATTGTGATAGCACATGTCGAATCTGCTACTCATCAACACGAGCTTATGCTGACGGTGGCCTCTTCTAGAGCAGTACCACCCTCAGTAAGTGAACAAGAATCAAACTTCAACCCCGAGGCAAACCAACCTCGAGACGCTCTATCTCCACCTCAACAAGAGGTGAGACAAGAATCTGAAAGACCTTTTGTGCCTACCTCTCCACCGGAGAGAGACCCTGCACCTGTACCAACAGGTAGACCCCCTCGGTACAAAACTCGTACTAGACTTGTGAGACACACTCACATAGTTCCACCAGGCGTACCTTTTGAAGTACCCTGTCCTCGTTGCTTCGGAGCTATCGAGCAAGGAGAGATCCACCGCCACGGTGAGACAGATGTTGTCAGATGTGGATCACACGATCTCACTGATCACCAATTGGCACCTTTTGACTTCTACAGAGTCATCAGAAACGACACCGGTCCTTCCTTTAGATCTCCCGTTCCACCTCCAAGAGAACCAATCGTCACTGCGCTTACCGAGCCTCCTCGATATGCAGAACGCCATCTCGACCCCCTTGTTATCCACGACCCAGAACCAAGGGTCGACTCTGCATACTCCAGTCGCCTCATCAACAACGCTCCCGAGTCTTCACTCGACCCCGCCTTCTCTTCCAGACCCGTTTACGAACCGGGCCTCACCTCTTCCCCAATCTGGCCTCGCCCCTCCTTGATACCAGTTCCTGGGACTGTCAAGGATGCAATTGCCAGTACCGAGGAAGATGAGGAAGAAGTCAACAGACTCGAGCAGGAGCGACAACAGCTCAATACCAGGCTGTTTGCCTGGCTCATCGCAGCCGCTCAACAAGAGCGAGACAGAAGGATCAGACAAGGAGAATCTGATCCCTTCCCACGACGATCTCCCAGACCTCCTCTATCCTCCGACCCGGTCTTCGTCCCCTGATCTCCAATCAATCTACATCAATCCCCCACAGACGCCGCAGATAGTGGAGCGACCCCCATCGCCACCAATATTGCTGATGAATCAGCACATTCTTCCATACCTGAACTGGTTCCAGTACTTCCTGGGACCCCCAGTCTCGGCGATCAAAGCTCCAGCTCCGATCCGACCAGCGGAGCACTACCAGCTCCTGCGCCTCGCTGCTCTGGGTGGAGCGCCTTTAGCAGCTACCCAAGGGGTATACGCCATACAAATACCCTCAGGCGAGATGCTAACCGAACTGAGGCCATGGGATATGGACTCCCTACTGTGAGCGCACATTACAGTGGAGACGGTGCCTCCCTTCATCCTAGCATTTCAAGAAGACGAGGTACTGGGATTTGCGCACTACCACGAGCTCCCACCCCTAGCCCCGTTACAACTCCAGGGACCGGAGATGAGGGACGTCGAGATCTCACCACGGAGACTAGTAACGTGGGAGATCCACCCGGTCTATCCGAACCATCAGCTAGCGATCCCAAGGGACCTCATACCGAGGTCTCCTCGGATGGTCTACCCTTTCCGCATCCAGACTTGTGAGTCTGGAGCGAGCCGTCCCGTCTGCGCTCTAAGCTACTGGGACGAGACCATAGGCCAGGCCTATGAGGGTGCTGGATGGGCATTCCCCTCCGCATCTTACGAAGACCAAAGATCGTTTGTGGTTAAGGATCAGGGATGGGAACTCTTTAGACGCGACCTTTTCCCTCCAAGTTGGGCTAATATCTATTTCATGAAATCTAAGAAGCCCAACATCGTCTTCAACGAGGATTTGTGGCTGGATGAAGCCGATGGAGGTTGGTATAGAGGAGAACCCGCCGTAGAATATGGGCGGAGAAAAGGAATGGACGTAAGAACGTGGAATCGACTTTTTGATAAGGAGCGCCGGGATAGTCTGAAGAGGACTTACCCCGAGATATGGAAGAGACATAACGTGATCAGAAAGCTGATCAAGGACTCTGTAGGGACCAACGCCGAGGATGATGTCTACTCAGCCCTCGCTACCAAAGCAGGTAACCAAGGAAGAGCTGAGTACCTTTCCAGAGCTAACCGACTCGGAAAGAGAAGAGCTGCTGAACAAGGTGAAGCACAACGCCGAGTTCGCAGACATACTTAGAATCTACGGTAGTGTTCCTGTTCACGCTTCTTGGCCACTGGACTCTTCTCATAGTCATAGCTATTCTCAAGATTATGAAGAACCCTTTCTCATTTTTGCTGGACTTAATACTTGGAATGAAACTCCAATTATCCCATTTGAAACAAGTGGAGACAAAACTTTATCTTTTGTTAAAGATAAAAGAATTATTACTATATGAAATGTACATTTCTTTGAACAGCTTAACTTTACTGTTCTAGAAAAGTATTCTTCCGATCCTCTTTCATATACTAGTCCTTCAAAAGAGTCCAGTGTGCTAACGAAACATGACAGAAAAGAACACTGGAACTCCCTTAAACCGAAAGGTTTTAATAAAAGGGAGCGAAGAAGATTCGAGTACTGGAAAAAGAAAAGAGATCTAGGTCTTCTCTTACCGCATCAGATACCTCTCCCGGAAACTGATGACGAAAATGGATTCTTGACTCCACCGGAGATAGAGGCGATGCCTGAAACACCTTTTACCCTGTTTGATCATTTATATGACGAACTGTTTGCTGATTACGGATTTGCAGATCTCATCCACTTTCTATAAATGGCTGCCTTGGCAATCACCAATGACTTCAAACTCGATAACACCATCATCGCTCGGGTCCCAATCTTGAAAGGACCATCCAATTATCCTATATGGAGCGTGCGTCTTCAATCTGTTCTTCAATCCCTATCGGTGTGGCAGTGGATCGATGGCACCATTACCTGGATTGGTACCGTGGCTGGTGATCAACCCAAATGGGAAGCCATCGATAAAAGGGTTTGCGGCATCATTGCCAATACCCTTAGTGATGCTTTCATACATCACGTAACATATGACTACACCGATGCAGCCGTAAAAGCCTCCACTGCTAAGGCATTGTGGGAAAAGATGAGAAGTCTTTTCTCATCTGTAGGCTTAGCCGGACAGTTTCATCTGTTCCATCAGGCTAACTGGGTTCACATCAACCCGAGAACGGCTAGTGAGGATATAAATCGCCTCACTTCCTTATTCGACCAGATCCTGAATGCGGGTCTGGATCTTCCTGAATCATTTAAAGCTATGTTTATTCTTGAGCGCCTGCCTGCAGAGATGTATACATTCTGCTCAACGGTGGCTTTAACCACCGAACAAGCTCAGTTCACGGTCGATACCATAACGACCAAGATCTTGGCAGAGGTCTCGATGATGTCATCGAGACATAGGCTCAAATCCTGCATTTCAAATGTGGAGACAAACGTAGCTTCAACGTCGCAGAACCAAAACCAGGTGAGTTCTGCAAACCAAACCAATGTGATAAAGAAGGGACCACCCTCTTTTAACAAATGGCGCCCATATAAGGCTTCTGGTTCTAATCAGAACCAACCCTCTGGAACAAACGGACCGAAAGGTCGAACCAAATTCCAGAGGAGACCCAACTCCTTCCAAGCCAAGAAGGAGGCAAGCCGCGCCGGGTTCGAGTTCAGGAAGCAGAATAAAGGAAAGGGAAAAGCACCGCAGGGCGCAGCCCATGCAGTGGAAGGAGAACAAGGTTTCGTTCATCACGTTATCGCTGAAGAAGAAACTGATGAACTAAATGAAGCGCAAGAGATGGATTGGACCGAGAACATTCCTGAGTGGCCTACCGCCCCAGAGAGTGTTGAGGGAGAGGACCTCAATATGTGGCAGATTGGAGGTAAAAATGATGAACAAGGTATGGACGAACCCTGTCCTTCCTTTCCTCGTCGCTCTTCTTTCTAACTCCGAGAGGAAAGAGAGAGCAGGACCTTCTCGGATACCGATCAAATCTGATCGAGACGAACCAGTTGTATTACATGACCGAGAACCTACACTGAAGTTAGAAACTTTGAGAAAAGCCGAGAAGAGAAGCAAAGGAAAAAAGGTGGTTCTTTCTCTTGGAGGACTTGTTTCTCAGAGAAACCATTTTTCGAACTATGATAGTATATTTAAACCTTCTCCTTTACCTTACACTTCTACTGAAGCTTTTAATGCTTCAGCTAGTGCACATTCCGTTTACGGTGCACCCCACTCTGAGAGATTGGGTAGCTCACGAACACCACCCAATCTTTCAGAAAGGAGAGGTACCCATGAAGGAATAATTCCTTCTGGAGACAGAACCCCTCGAGCACCTGTCTATGAAAGACAGAGATTGGACTATTTAGATCCAGACCGAGAGATGTACTACGATGAGGAATCTAACGAGCACCTTTGCTACTACCTGGGAGAATCCTCTCCAGAGACAGACGAGAAGTCAGAATGGCAGAAATCCCATTGGATGATTGACAGCGGATGTACAGATCATATATCCCCATTTATCGATGATTTCGTCCATATGGGAGAACAAATACGCAATGCTAAAGTTGCAACAGGGGAATCATTCCCGATGTACGGACCGGGAACCGTACTAGTCACACAAACAGACGGTGTTATTTCGCCCTCTATTGTGACATTAAAAGATGTTTGGTTCGCACCGCATTCAACCAGCCGCTTATTATCCGTACCAGCGCTAACAAACCACAGCTTTTGCTGTGAGATTTCCAATACAGGGTCCAGTATTTGGAACAAGAGGGGACGTGAAGTGATCAGGGCAACTGCCTCATCACCCACTAACAACCTTCACTGGTTTCAGTTGTCCCAGATTACTCCAGTGATAGGCTCTGTAACCTCTCTCGTGGACATTCAATCTCAGCAATTGTGGCATGAACGTTTAGGTCACACTTCTCGGAATGCCTTACGCCATGCTCACACAAATCTTACTGGCATTCCGAAATTAAATCCTTCTCCCAACACATCTCCTTGCAAGGGATGTTCTATTGGGAAGATGCCAGATAGATCCTTTCCTGGGTCAAAGAAGCGGGCTAGTCGCCCACTTGAACTGGTTCATACCGATTTGGTTGGTCCAATGCCGACTGAACCGCGTTCACGTGCAAAGTATATTCTCATGTTCATTGATGACCACACGGGATATGCCTTGGTTTCCTTCTTGCGGGTCAAGTCGGATACCTTTCGGCACTTTTCTAATATGGTTTCGTGGTCTGAAACCTTCACGGGGAATAAATTAGTCTCCGTCCGTTCGGACCATGGGGGGGAATTCACAAGTCGAGAGTTTCAATCGTTCCTCACTTCCAGAGGAATAACTCATCAGACTTCCGTCCCTCACACTCCTCAGCAAAATAGAAGAGCTGAGAGATTCAATCGAACCATACTGGAAAAAGCAGAGGCTATGCGCCATCATGCCTGCTTGCCTAAATCATTCTGGCAAGATGCTGTGGAGACAGCTGTCCACATCTATAACAGGCAACCCATGCGTCGTCATGATTGGAAAACCCCTATCGAGATATTTAAGGGAGACGGAAAGAAACCAGATGCTTCTTACTTCCATGTCTTTGGCTGTAAAGCCTACGTCTTTATTCCTCCTGAACAAAGGCCTGACAAATTGTCACCTAAGTCCGAGGAAATGACGTTTATAGGATACAAGCCCAACACGAAAGGATGGCGTTTTTGGTCAAATACCAAACACCAAGTTGTTGTGTCAACTAATGCCACTTTCGATGAAGAAAGATTTCCGCGGTGTTCCAAAAGTCAGGTTGATGGACCTGCCCCTATTCCAATGATGGAAAATGATCAATCTGATCAACAATCAGATAATCAACCACCTCGAGCGAGATCACCGGATAGGTATGAATACCTCCGAGTCCCTTTTGAACCAGGTGGAGCACCACCTGATTAGCCTCCACCTCCTGATCCTTATCAAGGATATAATTGGTTAAATTATGGAGGGGATAATGGAGACGATGATGACGATAACAATAATCATCCACCTTCCAGAAGGAGTTCTCGTCCTTCTTGAAGAGAATCACCCAAACAAGAGAACTACAGAGATGATCTAGAACAAGAGGTCTCATCTCCAGAACAGGCTCCCTCGGAACAACGATTAACTCCCACAAGACCTGGGATTAAACGCCGAGAACCTGAAACGGGTCATCAATCATCCATTGACAATAGACACCAGCACAAAAGATACTTGGCACACGATTCTCCTCCTACTCCACCTACTCCACCTACACCACCATCACCGGTGTGGAGAATTCCAGATTCCATAAGAAGGAACTGGTACGCTCCCAGACAAAGGGAAGATGAATCATTGGTGGAATTTCGAGCTAGACCTCGTCATTACCAACCAATGAGAGAGGAACGAACAAATGTTCGTGAACCTTTGGAGCAAAGACAGGAAAGGAGATCCACAAGAGTGCCTAGACCCAGATTCATACCAGATAACATATATGGGGAAAGGCATCCCGTACAAATAGAATCTGAGATAAGACAAGGATTAGACCCGATCGTAGAAGATCAGGAGGAGCCAACACAGGCTGAATCACCTCAGGGTAATCCTGAAGAAGATGATGACATGGAGAACCTATACAGTAATGTCTGGTTCAGATCTCATCTATCTCATGCCGTTCAATCATCTGATTGTATTGTTCCTAAACAATACCGAGATGTAGCGAAACTACCTCGAGACGAACAAAAAGAATGGAATGATGCGATGAAGAACGAGATATCCTCCTTGAAGGAGAGACAAGTTTGGGAATTGGTCGATCTTCCTAAAGGATGAAAAACCGTCAAAGGAAGATGGGTATTTGCCATACGACCTGGCAACCGCGTCAAAGCAAGATTTGTAGCAAAAGGGTTTACTCAAATATTTGGAATAGACTACGAAGAAACCTTCTCGCCAGTAGCACGGTTTGAAACCGTTCGACTCTTATTTGCGCTGGCTGCCCTCAATGATTGGGAGATGGAAGCACTAGACGTCAAGACTGCTTTCCTCTTTGGGGAACTTGACGAAGAAATATATATGACACAACCAGAAGGGTTCGTAGTGAAGGGTCAGGAGTTAAAGGTCTGTCGGTTGAAGAAAGCCATCTATGGTTTGAAGCAAGCTGCGCTTCAATGGAATAAGCAGCTGAATCAATCTTTGGTTCAACTCGGGTTCAAACGTTGTGTTTCGGACTCAGGAATTTATTTCAAATTCATTGGCAAGGATATTATCATTATCATCATTTATGTTGACGATGCACTTTTTCTGGGCAGTAACAGAACACAGGTCCTTGCTCACAAAAAGAAGTTCATGAAACGTTGGGAATCCCGTGACCTCGGAGAAGCCAAAGAGTACCTTGGCATGAGAATCACGAGAGATCGCAAGAAGCGAACTTTAATCCTAGATCAAGCATCATATGCGCTAAAGGTAATTAAGCACTTTGGTCTAGAGAACTGCAAGGAAACGTTCGTTCCCTTACCTACCGGATATAGTCCGAGAACCAATGATAAGGATATCAATCCTTCTCTGCAAAGCTGATATCAATCTGTGATTGGATCATTGCTTTATATTATGCTTGGCACCAGACCAGACATTGCCTATTCTGTCATAAAGATGTCTCAATATTCTTCCAATCCTACCGAAGAGCATCTTCAGAAGGCAATGCAGATAGTTCGCTATCTAGCTCACACGCAAACCCTTGGCATCAAATATGATGGCCGAGGAGATAACTCTGGTCTGATAGCATATTCAGACACAGATTGGGCTGGTGATATTGATACTTCACGATCAACCACCGGATATGCCATGTTCTTGGCTAACGGCATCATCTCTTGGCTATCAAGAAGACAGAAGAGAGTCCGGCTTTCTTCTACAGAAGCCGAGTACTGTGGAATGACTGAATGTGCAAAACAGATCCAATGGATCACCAATCTCTTCGGAGAACTGGGAATAAAACTTTATCGTGTACCATTGTGCGTAGACAATCAAGGAGCGATATTCATTGCCTCCAACCCAGTTCAAGAAGGAAGGACAAAACACATTCGGATTCCACAGCATTATATCAGAGAAGCTGTCGAGAACAATGAAGTTGAACTCTTCTATGTTCCAACAAATCGACAGTTTGCAGATATCTTTACAAAGAACCTAGGAAAGGTAAAGTTCCTAGAGGGGTTGCGAAACCTTACCTTGCACTGTTCCACACATGAACAGTGAGGAGGAGTGTTGAGAATGTCTTATCTTATCTAATCTTATCAGACATTCTATATCGGTCAGCTTATCTTCTTATCTTTAACGTCATCATGATTTCTCATTCATTACTCATCTTTATCATGATGACTGATACATTATTACTCATGCTGACTGATACTGACACTGCTCATGTTTTGCTATTGGCTAGTACTTATAGTACGATAAGCGTTCTTAACGCTATTGGCTCAGATAAGAGCCTTTACCGCCATTGGCTACTATTGTTCTATCTATTTAGAACTACTATACACATGTACAAACAAACCTGTACTGTATATAAGGAGGAGCTCCCCACACGTACGCTCCTCTAACAGAATCTCCATCCTCTGTTCTCTAGTACTTGGTGTTTACACTAAGAACTATCGCTATCAAGCAACACTTGGCTACCGCTTACGCTGCGCCTTCCTAGTGAGTAACTCCCACTAGAGCCCATCCTGCGACCTTGGAAGTCTTGGACTTCTAAAACTTTGCCTCTGGCAGAACTCGAACAATCACCCGAGACTGCTCGACCCCTAGATTTACCCACAGATATCCCCGTTTCTTCCATTGAAGAAACCGACTACATCGAACAACTCGCTGATCAACTTGATCAAACCCTCGACCTCCCCTCCGAACCCACTGTAGTACACGTCCCTGAGACTGACGAACTCTTCGACTCTGACGAGTACGAAGAACCCGACCCAGTACCCATCGAACCACCCCCCGTCATGTCTAAACCCGTCGAACTTCGCCTTGCCCCACCCGAACACTTCAATGGGGACTTCCTTAAAGCCAGACAATGGTGTGATTCGGTAGCCTTTTACCTCCTCATCAACAAAGAGGTCTACAACACGGATGAGAAGAAGATTGCCTTCACGCTCTCCTATATGACCAAAGGCTCCGCCCTCGCTTGGGCTACCAATTTTCACACTGAATGCATCAAAAAGGAGGAACCCGACCTCGGAACCATGAAGGACTTTACCAAGAAGCTCCTTCAAGACTTTAAACAACATGACGCCATTGGGGCAGCCATCTCATGGCTCGCCAACACTCGTATGACCCAGAAAGGAGGGAAATGGGAACCCTCTCTCGCCGAGTACAACGCGGAATTCTGCAACAAATCCACTCTTGCCGGTATCACCGATCAAAACGTCCTGATCGGGTACTATTCTGTCGGAATCCCCGACTTCCTCATGAAACGCGTCTTCAACATGGAGACCACCCCCGAAACCCTAGAAGCATGGATCAACAAGGTCTCCATGTTCTACACCCAGAGCGAATGCGCCAAAGATATCTCCAGTCATCGCACCTCCTCCTCCTCCTCCCGCTACACCTATCACTCCTACGCAACTCCTAAGGCTGAACGAGACCCTAATGCCATGGACGTTGATGCAGTACGCATCAGCAAACTTACTCCAGAAGAGCGCAAAAGATGTTTTGCCGAAGGACGTTGCCTCCGCTGCCGTGAAAAGGGGCATTCCGCCAGGGACTATAAAAAGTTCCAAAACAACAAACCCCTTCCCCCACGCCCACGTGTCAAAAAAGTCGAAAAAGAGGACCTTCCACGCCTAGAGGAAATCAAGGATGACGATGAGGACAACAAGGTTGCCCGCATTTCCTTTGCGGTGACCAAGGATTTTTAGATTGGAGGACTAGATCGACACTAGCCACCTCCTCCCCTAGTACGTGTGCTCGAGTCAATGTAACTATCCCTAGAACTACGAAATCTATGCAAATTCACGTCCAACTCGTAGTTCCCTCGCACACCATGAAAACCGTTGACGCCCGAGCCCTCATAGACAGTGGTGCAGACATCTCCTGCATCGACTGGCAGTTTGCGCGAAAGCATAAACTCCCCACCATGAAACTTGCTACTCCCATTCCTGTCCGGAATGCTGACCAAACCCAGAACAAAGGAGGGGCTATTTGTTTTACCTCTACCCTCTTTGTTAACATTGAAGGGATTGCCCATCGCGTCCTTTTCCATGTCATGAGCTGTGGCAATGAGGACATCATCCTCGGACTCCCATGGTTACGCCACGCCAACCCTACCATTGACTGGGAAACCTGCACCCTCTCCATCTCAGAAACCACCGATCAGTCAAAAGAACTCTACACCGACTTTGCATCTGACACGGATCGACACAACTCCTACTTCGTACGACCCGGGATCTCCTGATCCATCCCCAACCACCACAACGTCTCCGCTATCTACGACTCTCGCCTCTTTGAGTACCTCGATTACGAGGAGGAGTCAGCCTATGTGGATCGAGCCGTGACCAACAGGGTCATCCACCGCATTATTCGAGGAGACGTTAAAAGTTTCCTAGTCAACTCCCCTGTAGTGGCCAAACTCACTACCGCTACTGAACTCGCTATGGCCGCAGAACTGGCTAAACCAAAAGTCACTCTTCCCCCTGAATACTCAGACTTCGCCCAAGTCTTCTCCAAGGAGGCCACCGACCACGTTCCTCCCACTCGTCCCTATGATCACGAAATTAATCTCAAGGACGACTTCACCCCGAAAATCAGCAAACTCTATCCCCTATCCCCCGACGAAAAGAAGGCTGCCGATGAGTTCATTGATGAGAACCTCACCTCTGGCAAAATCCATCCCTCTTCCTCACCACAAGCCTCCCCTTTCTTTTTTGTCAAAAAGAAAGACGGAAAACTTTGCCCCTGCCAGGACTACCGATACCTCAACGAACATACCATCCGTGACGCCTACCCTCTCCCTCTCATCTCCGACCTCATCGATAAACTCCGGGATGCCCGCGTCTTCACCAAGTTCGATGTCCGATGGGGGTACAACAATGTTCGCATCAAAGATGGACACCAGTGGAAAGCTGCCTTCGTTACCCATCGTGGTCTCTTTGAACCCACTGTCATGTTCTTTGGAATGTGCAATTCCCCTGCTACATTTCAACGATTTATGAACGACTCTTTCCGAGACATGATCGCTGAAGGATGGCTTGTCGTCTACATGGATGACCTCCTCATCTTCTCCCCCGACGAAGCCACACATACAGAAAGGACCAAGCGAGTCCTCCAACGAATGACCGAACTAGACCTTCATCTCAAACTCAAGAAGTGTCAGTTCACCTCAACCGAGGTCGAATATCTCGGTATGATCGTCAAACCGGGTCAACTTGCCATGGACCCTGTCAAACTCGATGGCATTGCCAAATGGCCAACCCCATCTAAGCCCAAAGACGTCCGGTCATTCCTCGGATTCGCTAACTTCTACTGTCACTTCATCCCTGACTATTCCACCATCGCTCGCCCCCTCCTTGATCTTACCAAAAAGGACCATCGCTGGGAATGGACCCCTGCTTGCGAGACATCCTTCCAGTCACTCAAGAAGCTCTTTCTTGCTCGCCCAGTTCTTCAACTCCCCGACCCCGCTAAACCATTCGCTATCGCCACCGACACCTCCAAATACGCCTCTGGAGGTATCCTCCTTCAAACCGATGCTAACAGTGAATGGCATCCCTGCTCCTATCTCTCCCAGACGTTCGGCGACGCCAAGCGTAACTATGATATCTATGACCGAGAACTCCTTGCCGTCATCCGCGGTCTCAAAGCATGGCGCCACTACCTCCATGGCTCCCCCCATCGTGTCCAGGTCTTCACGGACCACAAAAACCTTCTCTATTTCAAAGAAGCCTGCAACCTCAATCGTCGTCAAGCTCGCTGGCTCCTTGACCTTCAAGACTTCGATCTCCACCTTGTCCATGTTCCTGACAAGCTCCTTGCCGGACCCAACGCCCTCTCTCGCCGCCCTGACCTTATCCCACCCACAGACACTGACAACGAAGGCGTTATCCTCCTACCTCCTTCCCTGTTTGTCAACGTCATTGACAGCACCCTCCACACCCTCATCTCTTCTGCCTCCGTCTCAGACCCTCTGATGCTTCAACATCTCCAACTTACCGACACTTCGTCCCCTGCCCGCCTTCGCTCGCAACTCTCCGACTGGCAGGTCACCAACGATGTCCTTACCTACAAAGGATGCATTTACATCCCTCCCGACGACTCCCTCTGCCGTTCCATTCTAGAATGATGTCACGACCACGAAACAGTGGGACACCCCGGCTACCTTAAAACTCGTCAACTGGTCTCTGTGGAATTCTGGTGGCCCGGCTTAGCCCACTATGTGCGAAAGTACGTGGAAGGTTGTGGGGTGTGTCAACAGAACAAGGTCAATACACACCCAACTGTCCCGCCACTTACTCCCATTCGTACCACCAGCACCTGCCCGTTCCAATCTGTCTCCTGTGATCTCATCATTGGCCTACCCCCTTCCAATGGTTTTAACTCTGTGTTGGTCGTGGTAGACCACACCTACAAGGGGGGTATTTTTATCCCTACCACTGACACTGTCACCGCTGAAGGCATCGCCGAACTTTTCCTCCACCACGTTTACAAACGCTTTGGACTCTATGACAAAATCATCTCTGATCGTGGTCCACAATTTGCCTCCGCCTTTGCCAAAGAACTTGGCAAACTCCTCAACTACGACCTCGCCCTCTCCACCGCCTACCACCCTCAGACCGATGGTGAAACCGAACGGGTAAACCAGGAACTCGAGACGTACCTCTGCATCTTCTGTGGCGCCAACCCCACTTCCTGGTCACAGAGACTCTCCCATGCTGAGTTCGCCCATAATCACCGCCCTCACTCCACCACCGGTCAATCTCCATTTTACCTCATGATGGGTTACGAACCCCGTGCCCTACCTACAGTCCTCCCTGAATCCCATCTTCCAGCCATAGAACAACGTCTCAAAACCCTCGCTGCTGCCCGAGACGAAGCCCTTGCCGCCCACAAACTTGCCAGACAAGTAATGGCATCCCGCACCCGTCAGAAATTCACCCCTTTTACCAAAGGAGATAAGGTGTGGTTAGAAGCATGGAACTTAAAACGTCCAACAAATCCGAAGTTCGCACCGAAGCGAGAAGGACCCTTTGTCATCACCAAGGTACTATCTCCACTTTCTTACCAACTCCGCATTCCTAGTACCTGGAAGATCCACCCCGTTTTCCACACCTCGCTTCTCACACCCTATCACGAGAATGACGTTCATGGCCCGAACTACCCGGCTCCACCCCCAGAACTAATAGAAGGCAAAGAAGAGTACAAGATAGAGCGGATATTACAGCATCGAGGCAACCAGTTGTCAAGACAATACCTGATCCGATGGAAAGGGTACACAGCTGAAGAAGACTCATGGCAATCTGAGCGGGACCTTAAACATTCAAAGGCTGCTCTCAACGACTACAAAAGACGCCACCCCAATGCCTTTCCCTCCATCGGATGAACTTCCACTTTTACCCCATCATCACTACTGCCAAAACAGCCTCCCCTACCCTTGTCACCATGCCCATCAAATTCTACTCGTCTGAAGAAGAACTTGCCATCGCCGCCACCCACACTCGTACAGTTCGCTTTGCGGATACTCCTTCCTCTCCTACCACCTCTGTCACCGCGCTCTCCGAAGCTGCTCCCCCTTCTGAAACCGTCGCTAAACCTGGCTGAAACGAACCAGCATGGGAACCCACGCCTTACCCCTCCGTCGTTACCCCGGACATTCCTATCACCGGCGAACGACTCAAGGAACTTCTCTACCGCGACCAGAAGGAGGAACTCCTTCGCTATCTCTCCTGCGACCACCTCGCCATCCCCATTTATGCCTACCTAGCCTGTGATTCCCCCCTTGTCCTTCTTTACAGAGCCTTCTTTTCCTTAGACAACGTCCAACCCCCGTCCGCTCGAGGCAAAACTCGCCACAGTCTCCTCAAAGCCATGCACCAGTTGGGCATGCTCGAATTCCTTAGAGACCTGGAACAATACCTCCGCAAACTCGTGGAACAGAGACAAGCCCACGTCGCCCTCCTCCCCACTCGCAGCACCCCCGAAATCCACACCCCGTCCACGCCGTCCGCGTCCTCCTCCCCTTTAGGCTCTGACGAAGAACGTGTTCTCCAACGAGAAGAGAACTGGTGGACCGGTCACAATGGGATGGAACCCCTGCCGTACAACCACCCCCGTATGCATGAGGCGTGTTATCAATGTCAACGCCTAGGCCACCAGAAGGTAGACTGCCCAGACTACCAATGTGGGTACTGCCACTGCTTCCGCCCCCGCCACACCGCCGCTCGCTGCCCTCTCCGTTGCCGCACCCCAGACCGCGTTCCTTCCAATTCACCTCCCACCCCCTCTTCATCCTCTCGACGTCGTCGTTCCACCACTAACAGAATGCACCCTTCCAGGGGTCCACCTCGTCCACAACCTCTAGTGGAACGTCTCCAACGTTCTCCATCCCCTCCCTATGAAGAGGACTTCGATGTTACGGCGGACGCGAACATGACTGGCTCCCCCGGCGGTGGGTTCATTGATCTTTAGGTCTTCGTCGCTGTCTCAACCCTAGTACAGGGGTAATGTTACGATTTCTTTCCTTGTCTTAGTCATACGAATTCTGGACATTATTTCTTTTCTCTCTACGATTACTCACCTCTTCTTAGTCATTGGCCCGATGACTCATCATCACCTCCTAATTGTAGTTCTTCCTTCACCTTCTTGGACATTCCATGCGATTCCATCGCATTCCTT
>JBBPMY010000509.1:0-14998 GCA_038090615.1 Phylloporus gajari
CCGGTCCTTGTTATTGTCCCTTCGTTCTTTGCTCTCGCAGCGGATATGTACTCATCATGTGTGCTATGGTCCTGGACATCGCATCCACTAGATAAAATGATGTCACGTCCATTTCAAAATAAAAAAAGTAGTTTGTTCCTGCTGGTCCTTTGCGTCATCATTGTACGTACGTGTCGATCCGCTTTAGTGCCGCGTGCCATGTATAGAGTGTTGTTTCAGATAAAAGGAGCATCGATGGGCGTCGTCGTTAGACAAAGCGTACTATTCCAAAAAGGAACAATGCGTGCGGTCATTCACCACAGCCGCCTCCATAGGCCGCTCTCAAAGCTTGGAATACACAAACCATTCTCAATTGCGCGTAAAAGGGTCAGTCCATTGTACACATTCAAGAGGTCCATTGCGATTTGTCAGACATGGACAAAGGGATGGACCCGGCAGACACGTCTTTCCATTCACCGTAGGGAATGAATCGGTCCAAGCTAGGGCGGCACCTCCCACAAGGGATTCGGAAATGTTTCTTTTCTCTTGCCATCACGTTGTTCCGTTTGGGCGCTGTTGGATAAGCTTAGACCCAGCTCCAAGTAAATCATAAATGCTCCAAAAGACCATTTTGGAGAACATATGGTTTCCTTGGACCCTACCTGTCAGTGGCATCCCAGAGCATAAATGGGTGGATTGTGATCGATTGCAGAGACCCCAGAGTTGGGTGCTGTCTGCCATACGCAGGACTGGGCACTCGTGAGATTTCGCCATAGATCGAGTACGTACTGGATCAATACGATTGCATGTCCGCTCGAGGTTATATTCACGAACCTTGTCATCCTGAACGCCGTCATTGGATCAGTCGTCCTCAAAAAATGTAAGACCTGTAAGACTGTCCGCGTGACACAATAAAGGTACATTGTCCCGATTGCAAGTGCGAGAAACAAGTCGCTCTGCAGAAAAGAATGGGTCAGTAGGGTTCTCGTCGTCGGACATGCAGGGCTCGTGGAAAAATCTATATATAAGAGTTCTGAGACGGAGTTGAATCGGGGAGCCTGAAGCATTTGCGGTAAAAGCGTTCCTACTCTTTGAGCAAGATCAAATAAACAGGGAGATAGCGCGGAGAAGAACGAGAACGTCGCAGAGGTATTCGCTTGAACTCACGGTGACGACGGGTCCATACTTGGTGGTCTCCTCTAAATGCGGTGGCTAAGGAGTTCCAACCCGACTGTGAATTCTGCCAACACAAATACAATGGACGCTACATTACCTCTTTCCGGTACACCCGTACACCTGGCCATGTAAAGAAGGATTGAGCCTGAACAGCGAGAAGTGTAAGCACTAAGGAGGAGATAACCCATAGGCTTGCTAGGCAAAAGGTCAACTAAAAAGTAAGTGCATGTGTGTGAACTGGCGTGTTGATTGGTCGCTGACGAGGAGGTGATGAGACGAGCAAAAGCATGACTAAGCTTGAGACTACCGGCACGACTAATTTTGCTAGTTCCAAAGCCTGTGGGGGATTGTTCCTTGGTTGCCAGTAACGCAGGGCTGATACACAGTGACCACGGCTTCAGCAAAATATCCAGCATCTCTATTGTTTAGTGCACGTTCTAGGACAATTGATTCGTTTCCACTCCTACCGCACGTCTTCGTGTTGCTGTAGAATCGGAACCAGATCATCTTGCTCATAGAGCGCTCGACACGGCTCGGCGCCGAAAAATCCGATCGTCGCAAGCCTTTTAATCTAATTTGGTACCTTGTTTTCTTGATTATCGATGTCAGATATGAGGTCTGATGCCCTGGTCGCATTATTCATTCAGCCTTTGGTCGCTTTGGAAACTCGAAGGTTTCTTCCTTGTCTTTTTCTTGTCATTTCACCTGTGTCCCGCTTTAGAGCCTCGATCACTCGCTGACACATATCTAGATTGTCTAGTCCACACTGTTCCTTTGTTCCCATCGTGAATATCCTCCGTAGCAAATAGGTATGTGCCCACCAAGTATTTTTTTGCCCGAATTTGTCCCTATAGATAGATAATAACCCGACAGATTTAACTTGGTAGATAACGGTTGATTCTATATCAGAGGTGGTTCTGGTGATTTTTTGGTTGCCTCTGCATTCGTATGTCGGAGCTTCATCGCGCGCTGACGCCGCTTGTCCCTTTTCTCGATTCTCGCGGATAGCTTCCGCACCGGATATGTATCAGTTGAACCACACAAATTCAACTGATACAGCTTTGATAAGATGAGGGTAGTGCTGCGTAAATAGGATGTGTGCAGCACTTGATAAGAGTGAGTGTAGCCGAGGTATTGACTGCTACTCGCGATCATACTCGCAAGCCCATTGTGTGACTCTCCCATGCGAGGGGGAAGGGCAAGAGGGCAAGCGGTGGAATAATAAGGTGGGTGAGGGCGAGGGCGAACAAGCGGGTGAGATTGGGTGAAGTAACTCGTCATGTCTGAGAAATGATTGGGGAAAACGCCGAGATCACCTGCACGATCATCAGGGCATGATGACAATTCATTTAGTGACAATCTGAAAGTTCAAATGGGATCATTCACCGTCCCCTGATTTGAGTTCGATGCTTACATATTGCATGCTTGCACTTTTTGAAAACTTTCTCAGCAAGCCCATGCCTACGGCAGGCATTCATCGCAATTGTGGTACGAGAAAGGTGAATCACTGATAGTTGACAAGCAGTTTTGATGGATGGCAGGGTCAACCCTTTTGAAAGCGGTGACTGCTACTACAAATAGGGTCTCGCGCACCCCTGCTACGATGAGAACTGAATCAGCAAAGACACCATAATTCAGCCTTCAGGGCCGCTCCCTACCCGTAGATGTGCTATCTCCGCCTTTTGTTGAAACGCGTTATGACATCAGCAATATGGGGTTAAAATCTGTACCCTACTTGCTTCGGATCCCTGTCTTTTGATTCAGCCTAGCCAGCAAGTTTCACTTCGAACCCCTGAGGCCGTGCTGGCTCCCTTCCATCTCACGCCATCTCACAACCCATTGATACGCGAATCACTCACCTCATCAGGTTACGTGTTTTATCGCCAGAACACGAAAATCCCGGTACCTAGCCTGTGTTAGCTCGATGTCTCGTGGTGAAGGCCGATGATCGGAGTTTGTTCAGGTTCCTTGATTTCAATAGGTGCCCGCAAATGTCCGCCAAGTCCAGTTCCAAATGGAATATCCAAAAAACCTTACAGACGAGATCGATACTACTGCGCCATCTCATTCCAGTACATCTCATTTTGAAGGTGATGCAGCCCAGCGTTCCTGATTTTGAGACGCTCTTCTTCTAGCTAGCCCATCCCACATATAGAAAACCCTTGCTTTGTATGGTTCCCCGGATCGGCCAAAGTTTAGGGCCGCATGTTGGCCGCATGATCTATGGAGTTCTCACACTGGTATGTGTATGATGGTATTGCCATTAACCGATCGCTGACATGCACTTGGGAAGTAAAATCCAGACATGTAGACGCCGATCTCTCACTGACGAACGCACCCTCGTGAGACTGGTTGCGTAAAATGCGTTCCCCCTTGGAAGTCGCAACGAGGGTGCTGGTGGTGTCCATCTGTACCCACATGATGACACTCGTGGCAGTGAGCAGTCTGACAGATGAATTCCAGTCCCCTCTAAAGCTTATAAACCATGTATATTGGAAGGTTGAGTCGTTCGAGGCCTGGTCTCTATTCATTCGCTTCTAGCGCACATCAACCGGAGCATGTATTCTATTCTGCAGTCCGCTCTGGTCAGTCTTGTGGAAAACGATTATGTGACGCGTATGCAATTTCCCCGCACAATTGAGGCCACTCACTGGTTTGTTATAGTCGCCATTATGACTGCCGTCGGATACGATTACAGGGAGTCCAGTGTGCTCTTCCATTGCAAGTACTAACGTTTCTACATTCACAGTTCTGACGTTTTCGACCGAGGTATGATTCACAGTTTCATGTATGACATTTTTTCACTCTGAATTCATGTAGGTGGAATACATCTGGGTCAGTGTACAATCGCTCAACAAGCCAACATTTTCTTCACATGTCTACAGAATAAACCGTGGACCTGGGTATCGACGCTATTCGTTATCGTGCGCATTAACTTCCCATTGGTTATTACGAGCTACGGCAAATTAACCCCTATTATAGGTTCGTTATATTGGCCTCTTCAATGTCATGTAAGCTATAATTACTGCTTGACATATACCGAACGCTCACTCCGAGGCCCATCAGGGGTCCTGTGCTCGGTATGTGTAATATCCGAAATGTCACGTTGATTAAACTACAACTGCGTACTAAGTCGGAAGCACTTTTCTTTATGTTGCAAAGGTGTTTTTCATTGCCATTGCCAATTAACCAATAACCTGAAGTGTGTTCATAGAGGTACGCACTTAATTCGCTCTCACTGCAAGTACCTAACACAGCCTTAATCTATGACACAGTTGTAAGTATACTTTGCCAAATCTCCCATGTCTGCGCTATTCACACTGTTTTCGAGGTGAAATAATTGAAATAGTCAGCTTATGGACCTTTATCATTTTTTCTTTCGCTGCCGATCGTGAGTGCCGTGTCATTTGCTTGCAGAGTTGGTGATAGACGATGTCGACCACAGTTGTGATGATCCTCAGAGTATGGGCAATGTACCAGCGGTCTCGTCTGGTGCTTTACGCTACCGTCACTTTATTCGTTCTCGATATCGTTATTCTTATAGTTGACGCTGCAATTGGTGGAAGACTACAGAATTTTTCTGGTGAGGTGCCTTTCGGGTCCAACTTCGGTACTCTAACCGGGTGCTCTCTTCTACCCGTGCAGCGGCCACTATTCAGATACGGAATTTCTCATTTTGCACCATACAAGGCGGTTCAGCAACATGGTCGAAAGCCGCCATAATATTTGAAATCTCTTTTGGTGCTTTGATTTGCATGCTCGCGATCATTGCATGTGTGATGCAGTCGTTTCGAATGTATCGCGCAACGCGGCGGTGGCAACTCAATCGGTACATGCACCTGTTTGTCCGAGAGGGCATTGCTTACTTTACAGCGTACGTGTTTTTCTTTGCGATTCTTGCTCGATAGAGCGCCTACCGAAACTTGACAGTGTCGTTCTATTCGATCTATTTGATCTCTTGGGTTTCTCTGGAGATATTCCAACGTCGGGCTGGCAAGTGATACCAGTGGTCATCGTGGAATTGGTGCCCTTGTACACGCTGACCCCCCGATTCATCTTGAATATTCGAGAGTTGTATGCGAGAGACACTCAAGGCGGACATGTGGGAGGGATTGATACTGGGTTTGGTTTGTCCTCGTTGCATGGTCGCGATACTGCTAAGTCGACCATGGTGTTTGCGGGCATTGGGGGGTACGGGGAGGAGGAGAACGACAAGGAGGTGCTGATGGAGGCTCGATCAACTCCCCCGTCAGCGTAAATACCAATATCTCGCTCATGGGTTGATGGTTGTTCAAGGTGGTGTCACAGATACCGCTACCTCTGCACATGATAAAACATAAGACGTACGAAGGATTCGAGTGTAAATGATGGGCTGTTCGTTTGAACCCGAGTGCTTTTCTTCTGTAATTTACTCGTCTGACCTCCAGCCACACGGCCTCTTCACAGCACACGCGTGTTGCTTCAGTTCATCGATACTCGCCGGACGCTGCTTCCTAAGCGGGAGCTGTCCGCCATGCGAGTCTCGTAGATACCGCACCAGAGGTTCCGAGTCCTAGGAACCACCTTCGTTGACCCCCCTCATTTGTAACTCACATCCATCAGCACGCGCCATATGATGTGAACGAACAAGGGGCCATCATTGAAACACATTGACGTCACCTTTTCATATAATGCTGCAAGCTCCACCCGGATAGAGGGGGACAGTGCCTATCCACTTATAAGCGGATATGGTGGATTCTTCGCCTCTAGTAGGACTGTCCGCTCAACACAATAAAGGTAGTACATTGCCCCGATTGCCAGTACGCAGTGCGAGAAGCAGGTCTCTCTGCACCAAGGAGTGGATCAGTGTCGACGTCGTTGGACATGCCGGGCTCGTGGAAAAACCTAAATATGAGAGCTCTGGGACGGTGTCGAATCGAGGAGCCTGAAACATTTGGGGTAAATTTATTCCTACTCTTTGAGCAAGATCAAATGAACAGGGGGATAGCGCGAAGAATAACGAGAGCATCCCAGAGGTATTCGCTTGAATTCACCGTGATGACGAGTCCATACTTGGTGGTCTACATTCTCTAAATGCAGTGTACAGGAGTTGCAACCTGGCTGTGAATTCTGCCAGCCATGTAAAAAGTGATTGAGCCGGACGGTGAGAGGTATAAGCACTAAGGATGAACAATCAAGTAACCCATAAGCTCGCTAGGCCCAAGAATAAACCAAAAAGTAAGTGCATAAGTATGCATGAAACTTGCAGGGGATTACCGTGGCGTATTGATACGTGCGAAAGCATGACTAAGCTTGATGAGACCGCCCAATTCAAAGTTCAAACGTTCAAACGCGATCATTCACCGTCCCCTGATACGAGTTCGATGCTTACATGTTTCATGCATTCACTTTTTGAAACATTCGCAGCAAGCCCGTACTTTTGGCGGACATTCACCGCAATTGTGGTACAAGAAAGGTGAATCATTGATAGTTGACAGGCGGTTTTGATGGATGGCAGAGTCAACCCTTTTGAAAGCGATGAATGCTACTACAACTAGGGTCTTGTACACCCCCACTACGATGAGAATTTAATTAACAAGGACTCCATAATTCAGGGCCGCTTGCCCCACCTGTGGATGCGTTATCTCTGCCTTTTGTTAAAGCACATCATCAGTGATATAAGGTTAAGATCCGTATCCTACTTACTTATTCCTGTCTTTTAATTCAGTAGTGGCTTAGCTGGTAAGTTTCGCTTCGAACCTCGAGGTCGTGCTGGAACCCTTTCGTCTCATACTATTCACAACCCATTGAGCGAAGAGCCACTCATCTCATTAGGTTACTTGTCTTGTCGCCAGAACACGAGAATCACGATACCTGGCCTGTGCTAAAGGGCGATGATCGGTGTTTGGTCAGTTCCTATGTTTCAATTGGTGCCCGCAAATGTCCGCCAAGTCCAGTTTCCAAATGTGAGTTCGCGAATATCCGAAAACCCTTACGGACAAGATCGATACTACTACGTCCTCTCGTCCCAGTACACTCATTTTGAAGATCAACCCAGCGTTCCTGATTCTGGCCCGCCTTTCTTCCAGCTGACCCATCTCACGCAACCCCAAACATCCTTGCCTTATACGATGGCCAAAGTCTATAGCCGCATGATGTATGGACTTCTAGCGATCCCAAGCACTAACATTTGTATGATGGTATAGCCATCATGCACTCTCTCGCTGACAAACACGTTCTCGTGAGTCTGGTTGCGTAACATGCACAGGTGAATTCCAGTCCCCTCTAAAGCTTATAAACCATGTATATTGGAAAATTAAGTCGTTCTAGGCCTGGTCGTTCGTCCGCTTCTAGCACACATCAACCGGAGCATGTCTCCTATTCTGTCCGCTTTGGTCAGTCTTGTGGAAAATGACTATGTAACGCGTATGCCGCTTCCTTGCACAGTCGAGGCTACTCTCACGGGTCTCTTATAGTCGCCATCATGACTGCCGTTGGATACGATTACAGGGAGTCCAGCGTTCTCTTCCATTGCAATGTACTAACATTTCTACATTGGTAGTTCTGACGTTTTTGACCGAGGTATGACCCACAGTCTCTTGTACAACATCTCTTCATTGTGAATTCATATAGGTGGAATATATCTGGGTCAGTGTACGACTACCAGATAAGGCAACATGTTCTTCACAAGTCTACAGAATAAACCATGGACCTGGGTATCGATGCTATTCGTTATCGTGCGCATTAACCTCGCATTGGTTATCATGACCTGCAGCAAACCAACGGCTATTATAGGTTCGTTATATTGGCCTCTTCAATGTCATGTAAGCTATAAGTGCTTGACGTACACTGAACACTCACTTCGAGTGCCTATCAGGGGTCCTGTGCTTGGTATGTGTGATATCCGAAATGTCACGTTGATTAAACTGTAACGGGTACCAAGTTGGAAGCACTTTTCTCTATGTTGCAAAGGTATTTTCCACTGCCGTTTCCAATTAACTAACAACTTGAAGTGTTTATAGATGTATGCACTTATTTCGCTCTCACTGCAAGTACCTAACACAGGCTAAATCTATGACACAGTTGTAAATATGCTTTGCTAAACCTCCCATGTCTGCTCTATTCACACTGTTTTCGAGGTGAAATAATCGATATAGTCAGCTTATGGACCTTTATCGTCTTTGCTTTTGCTGCTGATCGTGAGTGCCGTGTAACTCGCTTGCAGAGCTGGTGATGTATGATGTCGACCGCAGTTGTGATGATCCTCCGAGTATGTGCAATGTACCAGCAGTCGCGTCTGGTGCTTTGCGTTACCGTTGCTTTATTCGTTCTCGGGATCGCCATTCTTATAGTTGATGTTGCAATTGGTGGAAGACCACAGAGTTTTTCTGGTGAGATGCCTTTCGAGTCCAACTTCGGTACTCTAACCGGGTGCTCTCTTCTACCCGCGCAGCGGCCACTATCCAGATACAGAACTTCTCATCTTGCGTCATACAAGGCGGTTCACCTACATGGTCGGAAGCCAGCATAATACTTGAAATCTCTTTTGGTGCCCTAATTTGCATGCTCGCGATCATTGCATGTGTGACGCAGTCGTTTCGAATGTATCGCGCAACGGGGCAGTGGCAACTCAGTCAATACATGCACCTGTTTGTCAGAGAGGGTGTTGCTTACTTTATAGCGTGCGTGTTTTCTTTATGATTCTTTCTTGACAATGCCAACTGAAACTTGACAGTGTCTTTCTATTCGATCTCTTTGATCTCTTGGGTTTCTTCGGAGACATTCCGACGTCAGGTTGGCAAGTGATACCAGTGGTCATCGTAGAATTGGTACCCTTGTGCACGCTGACCCCCCGATTCATCTTGAATATTCGAGAGTTATATGCGAGAGATACTCAAGGCGGAGGGATTGATACTGGGTTTGGTTTGTCCTCGTTGCATGGTCGCGATGCTGCCAAGTCAACCATGGTGTTTGCGGGCATTGAGCGGGACGGGGAGGAGGAGAATGACGAGGAGGTGCTGATGGAGGCTCGATCGACTCCTTCGTCAGCGTAAATACCAATGTCTCGCCCATGGGCTGAAGCTTGAAGGTTGTTCAAGGTGGTGTCACAGATGCTGCTACCTCTGCAGACGATAACACAGACCAAAGGATTCAATTATAAATGATAGGTTGTTCGTTTGATGGTATACCACTCGAGTGCTTTTCTTCTGCAACTTACCCGTCCACTCCGCCCCAGCCACACGGCCTCTGCACAACACACGCGTGTTACTTCAGCTCATCGATGCTCGCCGGACGCTGCTTCCTAAGCGGGAGCTGTCTACCAGGCGGGGTCAACGAAGGTGGTTCCTAGGACTCGGAACCTCTGGTGCGGTATCTACGAGACCCGCCTCCTTCGTAACTCACGTCCACCAGTACGCGCCACATGATGTGAATGAACAAGAGGCCATCATTGAAACACATTGGTGTCGTCCTCAGTGGCTATCCACTTATATACGGATATAGTGGATTCTTCGTCTATTGGAGTATCACCCACCACCTGAAAGAAGATGACCAATGAACCCGGGCAGAACGTGTTCGATCGAGGCCAAAGACGAGGAATCTGAGAGGAAGCGTTGGGCGAGGAGAAATGAGTTCAGGGATGTAAGAGTGAGTCATCTTTTTACTGGCACTTCCTTACGGACGATTGCCACTGCGAGTGGGACTGGATGGCTAAGCAATGGAACCACTTGAAGAGCCTGTATATTCCAGTAGCATGTACCATCGGACATGTTCAAGGTGCACTTGGACTCACGGGTCAAAACATCTACTGCCAGACGGGAGGCAGAGGCCACCACAAAGAGTCAAATAAAAGGTCGAATAGAATCTAAAGAAACACTTGTCTATCAGTACCCATAAGTGACTGTCGTGACCTTGTACGCAGCCTATCCTACTTTCCATGTTTGTCGACTCAGCTTTCTTGAATTTCACCCAGTTCACAAGCATGAACGTGAAGAACCATGCCAACCAGCATGTAACAATACTTTTCTCCGGGACTGCGCACAACCGATAAGACGGTGTTCAAGCCAAACTTAGGGAGATGAGTGGGTCAGATTTGTGTGGCCTTTGAGACCCTACCCCGTGTCATCCAGGTCCCTGTAGTCATTCTCATAAGGCTTTGCAAGACCATCTCCGATCATTCGAATTGGTCCGACCTGTAGGAGGGCTGGCAGCAGTAGCAGCTTCAGATTTGGTTGAAGATTGAGGGCGTTTGACAATAAACATCTGTGCTTAGCCTTGTTTGTCGAACTTCGGTACTCCAACTTGTCGCTCTCTTTCAGTTCTGGGCTTACCACTCCACAAGCACGTAGTCGCCGTTCTTGTGCGGCCTCAACGACACTCGCGAAACGTCCTCGTAAGTTGACAGCATCGTCGTGCATTTCTCCTTCAGCTAGCAACAGAGACCTCACCGACCAAGCCTACGCCATCATGTGGTTGGCATACACAAGGGTACCACTAGCTACACATCCTCAATGCTCATCGAGTGGCAATATCAAGCAGATAAACGAACCTAATAACGTCTGTCCTGGACCACCCCCTCCGAGTACCACACCACAGGTTGCGGTTTGGCCATCGCGTACATGGGTAACGTCGCCTAAACAAGACCTGGTACTCAGCGTCAATCTGACCTGGAATCGTTACGTTAACTCCGCTGTTCCAAAGGATATGCCCCCTTGTCCTGATAACCTGTATCAGCGTGCCTTCTTTTATTCTACTCCCCAGACAGTGGTGCAAAGCAGAGTAAGCGTCGATCTTTCCTGTTTACGTCGTTTTATCTTTTATGCCAGATCACACGAACGGACTCCAGTGTCGCGTCACCGGGCCCACCTTCAACGTTGTCATTGCCATGTCCCAAGCTGCGCACCTTCATGTGGCAGAACGGACAATGGAAAGCTGATGTCGTCCCTGGAAACTACACTTATGGTGCTAACACTTTTTATCGGTGATAGACCATTAGTTTTCCGTCCATGTATCCTTACTCCTGCTTACCTTGTCCGTTAATATAGATATCTGAGGGATCTCATACGCCTGCTTCCCATAACGGTCTTTGCAATCTCCCAAATGATGCCCAGGACGACATTTTCCAAGGTTTCCACACATGCACCAAGGCCAGACCAAATCGCTCTTCCCGTTCGTGCTACTCTGGGAGCTATTGTTCCCTTTCCTTTAGCAATTACGCAGAACCAACGCATATACCACTACGGCTTTGTCAAAATGGTCTGCATCTCTTCTGTTTCGTCTCGCAGCTGATTGTAGTCTCGTTTCCATTCCTAGTTCAGGCGGACCTAATACCCAGGCTGCGTGTCACCACGTCCCCGTCTAGTGGAGGACCGTATCATCTTTTGCCTATAATATGCATGGGATGATATGGATGCTTGACTCTTTCGACTTGTTGTCTCCTGCTCTCTTAATCATCGTTATGCCCTTCGTACGAGGCCCTGGTTGCGTGGCCCACTTTTTCTTTTGTTGCTTTGGAAGCTCAATCCTTCCATCTACTCTGATCATACTGTTTTCCATTTCTTTTGTTTTCGCAGCCGATCGATCGGGAGTCGCTGATGACCGCAGTCGTGTTGATCCTCTACGTATCGTTGGCAGCGTCCGAGTCTTTTGTGGGGATATGCTCTCGAGGCCCCCAAGGGGACACAAATACCTGATGATCGTCCTTGTAATCACTCATGGCTGGTGCCCTCTTGCATCTAGGACGCCATTTTCATGCATTACAAGTTGGATGGTGTCACTAACTTTACTGTCCCGAAAGATACGCGGTTCGTCCGGATAACGTGCTTGGATTCGCCGACAGCAGCGCAGAGTCGCGCAGAGATATTTATGGGTCTTTCTTTTTCCATTTACATTGGCCTCCAGGATTGTGCCAGCGAATTCCAGTCTTGCAAGTCACTGTTGCGGGGCCAACCGGACGCCCTCCCTGGAAATTGCATCTATGGCACTAAGCAACCCATAGTATCTGCATGGGTTAGAAATTATTAGTGGACACACTTTAGATAGATAATAATACGTAGTAACGACCAATCCTAAATAATCAGTTGTTCATCTAGTACAACGCCATTTGAAGGCTTTTCCATCCCAAATTCCTCATCCGAGTCGGCCTCGCTACGACGCCTCTCTCCTTCCACACCCTCTTTCAGCTCCTCGATACTCGCCGCACGCCGCTTCCCAAGCAAGAATTTTCCGCCAGGCGCGTCTTGTATACACCGCACCCAAATATCCCCCTCAAACAACCACTTGACGTCCTCGAGCGGCACCCCCGTCGTCTCGGGCACTCCAAGCCACACCCACACCGCCATTAGCACACTCGCAAGCCCAAACACCAGATACGTCCCCCACGTAATCTTTGCCAACATCGTCGGTGTGATCTGTGCGATCACATACGTGAACAACCACGTCGTGCCAGATGCGAGGGACATCACCCCTGCACGCAGATGCCCGGGGGCGATCTCGGACCCGAGCACGAGCGGTGTGAAGCCCCACCCGACGCAAAAGCATATGCCGAACAGGTACACGGCGATGATGGTCACGTATGTCGCGGGCACTACTGTTGGCTTAGGGTGCACAGCCACGTATCCTGCGATCCAGAGCATTGCGACGCCTTGGGCAAGTCCACCATAGAATAGAGAGCGTTTCCGCCCCCAGGATTCGATCACGAGAGCGAGGACGATGCAGGTGGTGAGGAACTTGACAACGCCATATATGCCCGTGGCGAGCAGTGATGCGGTCGTGCTCGCGATTCCGAGGGAGGCGAATATCTGCGGCGCATAATAGTTGATCGCGTTTGTACCAGACCATTGCTGGAAAAAGGTGAGCAGGCAGGGTATGAAACAGCGGAGCGCGATCGTCTTGTTTTCACCCATCTTGCGAAACTGGGACAAGAGGCTGAGCCGGCGACGACCAGCAAAGTCGGCGCGGATCTCTGAGAGCGTGTGTTGGACTGCTGGCGAGAACGGGTCTGTGCGCGTAATGTATGCGAGTACCTTTGCAGCGTCTTCGTAGCGCCGTTTTTCGACAAGCCAGCGGGGCGATTCGGGCTGGAAGAGCATGAAAAGGAAGAAAAGGACGCCCGGAATAATTTGAACAATGATCGGCAGACGCCACTGTGTCTGGCCGGGCGAGATCTGGATAGATACGCCATAGTTGACCCAAACTGGATAATGGACGCATAAGATAGCGCATGAGACGACAAGAGTGAAACTTGCATGCCAACATGTTCCCCAATCCGACAGCCACCTCGATACTGCCGGTGCAACGCCCACGAATGGTTCGCGGGGCACATTCAGAGACGTATGTCGGCACAAGAGCAGCCATCAATCCAACACCGATCCCAGCGAAGAACCGACCAAAGTAGAGCACTTTGAGTCCGACAGCTGGCGTACTCCCGAGACCCACGATTGACTGTATGACGCTCCCGATGATAAAGATGATGGCAGACGCCAGCATAGACGGTTTCCTCCCATAGCGTCCTGCAAACCAGGTGGATACAATCGCTCCAAAGCTTTACACGAAACAACGTCAGCACATGGAAAAAGTGAGAACAAGGTAAACTCACAATCCGCCAGCTTGAAGAACAGAAACAATGTTGCCGCTCAACGCGGCAAACGAAGCCGCCGACTCCTGATTAAACCCAAAATACTGCTGAAACGAGGGAAGCGCAAGCACACCGCCAATGAGCCCAATGTCCCACCCGAAGCAGACATAACCCGTCGTCGCAGAAAAGGCAAGCAAGTACGCGTTACGATAATGCAGGAGCTCGTCGAGCTCTTTCCTGAGGTTCATCGCTGGTTACGTGGGGGTTGATGAACGGGGATGAAGATGAACCAAGCAATTTGAGCGTGGATCCGGGTGGACCCTTGAGACCACACGTAACGGGGCAATGAAGCATCATTTAGAGGAATCCGGTGTCTTGGTTGGGATGGTAGTGTGGATAGTGCGGTCGCTGCGGTGCTTGATCATTATGCTCAGCCTCTGCTCGCTGAGCGCGTCGATATGAAAGGGTAGCCGGCTCCCCGAGTCGCCCGACAATGAGCTTGAACTCTTGGCGCGGTGGTTACGTGACAGCCGAATAGATTTAGCCTGGTTGAAGCGATGATGGGGGTTTGTAACAAGTTGCCAGAGTTTTGCCCAATCTAGGCTACTTTCGCACCCTGATGAGAGTCCTTGTGGTGATAGTACGCCTCAAAGATCATGCTAATGGTTACTCAACATCCTCCAAGGCGCTCACATAGCCACTGGAGACACATGCGGCCTCACATAGGTCGTAACAGACGGTGATCATGTCAGGTACGTCGCCTCCCTTATCACTGCTGGGTGTCCTGCTGATTACCTTTCAGTATAGTACGCCGCTCTCCAGCATGCTCAATCGCTGGAGTGCTTGCGCACCCCGTCGTGGCATCTATGTAACTTGTAACGCTCGCAGGACTTATTTCGAACAGCCCAAAATGTATCCACAGTGACTCGAGCAAATTACCTTCTGTAGGCGACCCTACTGTCAAGTGCATAGCCACACATAGCACTTGCACACGACCCGGTTGAACTGCTCACCGCATTGATTAACACTATGATGCGCCACTCCTCGCTTCGGGAATTTCAGTAGGCAGCCAACGTGATAATATTGCATTGTGCAGAAAAGGCAGGAAACAAAAATCTACAATCACGAGCTGAAGATCATGCTTTTAGATTTGGAGATCCAATATCCAATGTTCACGCCAACATTGATTCGCAGGAACAATCAGCATCGATATTAATTAACTTTCCCCTCTAGCAAGAGCCTTTTAGCTGTGAGCCTAGTCGCCATGGAAACCTTATCATCACATAACAT
>JBBPMY010000510.1:0-14961 GCA_038090615.1 Phylloporus gajari
CTCTGGATACTTCCAAATCTTTCAGCAACTCCTTCAATTTCAATTCAAGAATGGTTCTATAGGCAATCAAATTGCTGAATTCACTGGTCTTATTAATCAGACCAAAGACATCAGACTCATCTTACCTGACACCATTTCCATCATGATCATACTCAATGCACTTCCCCATTCCTATAACCAAATGGCCTCTACTCTTGTACACACCATTTCTGATCAGAATTTCAATCCTGGTCATGTAGGATGAGAGATCCTAAAGGAATCTAACCTTAGAAGGATCTTACATGCTCCTGCTTCTACCAATCAAACCAATACTATACACAATGCACTTTCAGTCCAGAAGTGCTCTGTGTGTAATAAGAATGGTCATACCTCTGATCACTGCTGGTTCAAGATGAAAAAACCTTCTGGACACATGGGGAATCATAAGAAACTCTATGCTAAGAGACCAAGACCTGTAGGATATAAAAGACACATCAAGAGAAAGGCTAAGGGAGCCAACACTGGTAAACCCAAAGCTAAAACTCACTTTGTCAATGGTGACATTGATCTAGCCTCCTTGGCAATGATCATTGATGAAGTTGAAACTGATGAGGGTTATCAAGCAGACATCAATAGTATCAAGGACATTGATCTTCAACTAGAAGACATGTCTCAAATTGCTCAAATTGAAGAGACTAGTGAAGAACCTATCTTTGAATATTGGGAACCCAGGGATGATGAGTGTTACAATTCCTTTCCTCTTGCTTAGTCATGTGTATTCTAGATGCTTTTCTTTTTCCTACAATTACTCACTTCCTCTTAGTCATCAGCCTGATGACTCATCATCACCTCCTAATCATAGTTCATTCCATCATCTTCTAGGACATTCCATGTGATTCCATCACATTCTATTTAGTCATCTAGCTGACTGATCCTATGTACCAATAGTGCTTTCACCTTCCACCAGTTTTTATACCTTAGGTATATAAACCTTTCTTTCTTTCCCTTCTTTTCCTTTCTTTAAGCTAGTTCTCTTCAGAGTTACCATCTGTATCTCTAGACTAGCAATATACCCCCTTCTTCTTATCAGCTCTTGATTCTTTGCAAGCCTCTATTCGTGCTCTGAATGGGTAGCTTGTCCTTGTCTCCAGACCCTTGATCCCTGGCCTGACCAAGGCCAGTTTAAAGACCCAAGTCAACCATATTGTTGATGAGTCCATATGACCTTAGTGGTGTATGTATAGACCCAAGAGTCATTAGACCACTTGGTTTCCTTGTCTTAGGTTCTTTCTGAGGCTATGCTTCACCCTACCCAGACCAAGCATAATAAAAGAACTAGCTTCTCTCAAAGCAACTACTTTCATGTAGCTTGCCCACCATTTCTCACAGACCCTCAGTCAACCCCACATGGGGTCTTTATAGAACTCCTTGACACAAATCAGGAGAATCCTTAGACACCTCACCACCAGTGGAACTTGAATTCTCACCCAAGACTGCCTGACCCTTTGATTTACCCACAGACATCCCCATTTCCTCCACTGAGGAAGCTGAATACATTGAACAACTTGCTGATCACCTCAATCAAACTTTAGACCTCTCCTCCAAACCTACCATCATAGGAATTCCCAAAACCAATGAATTCTTCAACAACAAGTACAAAGAACCTGACCCTGAACCCACTGTCACAGAACCACCTCCTGTCATGTCCACCAAACCTGTAGAACACCATCTTGCCCCACCTGAACACTTTGACAGAAATTTCCTTAAAGTCAGACAATGGCTCAACTTTGTCACCTTTTACCTCCTTGTCAATAAGAATGTCTACAACACAGATGAGAAGATGATTGCCTTTGCCCTCTCCTATATGACCAAAGGAGCTGCCCTGACTTGTGCAACCAACTTCCATGTTGAGGTAGTAAAGATGGAAAACCCTGATCTTGGAACTGTAAAGGACTTTTCCATGAAGTTCTATGCTTCATTCAAGTAATACAACACCATCAGAGCCACCATCTCTTGGTTAGCCAACACCTGTATGACTCAGAAAGGAGGGAAATACAAACCCTCTCTTGCAGAATACCATACCAAGTTCCTCAACAAGTCTACTCTCACTGGTATCACCAATATCTCAACAAACACACTGTTCATGACACCTATCCTCTTCCCCTCATCTCCAACCTCATCAATAAACTTTGCAATGCCCATGTCTTCACCAAGTTCAATGTCCAATGGGGGTACAACAATGTTCACATCAAAGACAGACACTAGTGGAAAGCTGCCTTTGTCACCCCCCAAGGTTTCTTTGAACCCACTGTCATGTTCTTCAGAATGTGCAATTCCCCTGCCACCTTTCAATGATTCATGAACAACTCTTTTCATGATATGATTATGGAAGGATGGCTTGTCATCTACATGGACGACCTCTGTTGAGAATGTCTTATCTCATCTAATCTTATCAGACATTCTAAATCAGTCTGCTCTTGTATCTTATCATTCATATCATCATGATTTCTCATTCATTACTCATTGTTATCATGATGACTGATATATTATTATTAATGCTGACTGATACTGACACTACTCATGTTATGCTATTGGCTAGTACTTTTGGTACAATAAGTGTTCTTAATGCTATTGGCTCAGATAAGAGCTGTTACTGCCATTGGCCACTATTGTTCTATGTATTTAGAACTACTATGCACACATACAAACAAACCTGTACTGTATATAAGAAGGAGCTCCCACATGTACACTCCTCTAACAGAATTTCCATCCTCTGTTCTATACTAGTGCTACCACACTAAGCTCTGCTACTCACAAAACTTGGCTACCATCTACACTGCACCTACCTAGTGAGTAACTCCCACTAGAGTTCACCCTGTGACCTTCAGAGTCTATGACTTCAAAAGGTTATGAGCCCTGCTTAGACAAGTAGGAGCCCATCTTTGCTAGCACTCTTGATGCCTCCTACTGTCTCATGTGGCCAGCTGCGGTGGTTGCTGGACCTTCTGTTTTTGTATATGCTGATTACCCAAATCTATGATGGGTTGTCAGCAGCTGTAATGGTCAAGTTGATGGCCAATTGTTTGTTGTTCACTTTTCAGAGCAGTTTCGCTCTTTTCCAGAGACAATCCAAGGCTCTAATTGTGATAGCATACCTTCAGTCTGCTACTCACCAACATGAGCTTATGCTGATGGTGGCCTCTTCTAGAGTAGTACCACCCTTAGTAAGTGACACAACATCATCAAACTCTTCCCCCTGAGGTGAACAACCTCAAGATGCTCTATCTTCACTGCAAGTGGTGAGACAAGAATCTGATGAACCTTTTGTGTCAACCTCTCCTCATGAGAGAGACCCTACACCAGTACAACCTGGTAGACCCCCTCAGTATGAAACTCATACCAGACTTGTGAGGCACACTTATATTATTCCTCTAAGAGTACCTTTCAAAATACCCTGTCCTTGTTGCTTTGGTGCTATTGAGCAAGAAGAGATCCACCATCATGGTGAGACTGATGTTGTCAGATGTGGATCAAATGATCTCACTGATCACCAATTGGCACCCTTTGATTTCTACAGAGTCATTAGAAACAAACCTAGTCCTTCCACTCAAACTCCCATACCACCCCCAAATGAACCAATCATCACTGCTCTTACTGAACCTCCTTGATATGCAGAACGTCACCTTGATCACCTTGTCCTCCATGACACAGTTGAACATGGAGCTGCACAACCTCATAAACAACACTGACCCATTCTTGAGCCAGATCTTACCTCCTCACCTGCCTGGGTATGCCCCTCCACAGTACCCATTCCTGGGGCTGTCCAGGATACAACTCCCAATTTCAAGGAGGATGACAAACTTGAGGTTGAGAGAAGAGCCCTCAACCACAGGCTTTTTGCTTGGCTTATCTGCATCACTCAGTGAGAGCAAGCTAGGCAAATCAGACAAGGAGAACAAGATCCCTTTGTCCCCAGGCCTTCCAGACCTGGGATATCTGCTGACCAGAGCTTTGTCCCCAGATCTCCAATCAATATACCTATTGCACCTGCTAAGTCCACAAATTGTGGCTTAACCACCCCTGTCACTGGTCCTTCTCATGGACCAGCAACTTCTTCCATATCCGAACCAACACCAGTACTTCCTGAGTCCCCCAGTCTCAGTGATGCATCATCCAGCTCTGATCCGACCAGTGGAGCACTTCCAGCTCCTGCACCTTGCCACTCTGGGTGGAGTGCCTTTAGCTGCAACCCAAGGGGTATATGCCATACAAATACCCTCTGGAGAGATGCTGACCGAGTTGCACCCATAGGATATGCACTGCCTATAGCAAGTACACATTACAATAGAGTCACTTCCTCCCTTCATCCTAGCCTTTCAAGAAGACAAGGAGCTCTTCTTTGCCCACTATCACAAGCTCCCTCTCCTAGCCCTGCTTCAACTCCAGGGACTGAAGATGAGGGATGTCAAGATCTCACCACACTGGCTGGTGACCTGGGAGATCCATCCAGTGTATCCAAACCACCAGCTGCCAATCTCAAGGGAACTTATACTGAGGTCCTCTCAGATGATTTACCCTTTCCAAATCCAGACTTGTGAGTCTAGAGTGAGCTGTCCTGTATGCACACTTAGCTACTGGGACAAGACCATAGGCCAAGCCTATGAGGGTGCTGGATGGGCGTTCCCCTCTACATCTTATGAAGACCAATGATCATTCATGGTGAAGGATTGAGGATGGGAGTTGTTTAGACAAGATCTTTTTCCACCCAACTGGATGAATATTTATTTCATGAAATCAAAGAAGCCCAATGTTGTCTTCAATGAAGACTTGTGGCTAGACAAAGCTGATGGAGGTTAGTACCACAGTGAACCTGCCATTTAGTATGGACAAAGAGTAGGAATGGATGTAAGGACTTGGAATAAGCTCTTCAATAAAGAGCACCAGGATGGACTTAAGCAGTCCTGCCCCAAGATTTGGAAAAAGGCTAATAAGATCAGAAAGCTGATCAAGGACTCTGTAGGAACAACTGCTGAGGACGATGTCTACTCAGCCCTCACTACCTCCTGTAATAACAGAGGATGAGCTGAGTTCCTTTCCTGAGCCAACCAACTTGGAAAGAGAAGAGCTGCTGAGGAAGGTGAATACAAACACCAAACTTGCAGATGTACTTAGAATTTATGGTAGTGTTCCTCTTCCTCTTTCCTGGCCACTAAACTCTTCACATGATCATGTTTATTCCCACAATTACAAAGAACCTTTCATTACCTTTGCAGGACTTAATAGTTGGAATGAAACACCTGCCATTTCTTTTGAAACAAGTGGAGATAAGAACTTGACATTCTTAAAAGACAAAAGAATTATTACAATATGGAACCAGCATTTTTTCAAACAACTTAATTTTATGGTTCTAGAAAAATATTCTTCTAATCTGTTTAAATATTATTCTTCTTCAAAAGAGGAGTCCAGTGTGCTAACAAAACAGGAAAGAAAGGAACAATGGGAATCACTGAAACCAATAGGTTTCAACAAAAAGGAACGATTTGCCTTCTTTTACTGGATGAAAAAAAAGAGATCAGGGTTCTCTCTTACCACATCAGATACCACTCCTGGATACTGATGATGAGACTGGGTTTTTGACACCACTGAAGATAGAAGAAAGAAAACTTGATACATCCCAAACATCTCATTTCAATCTTTATAATTCTATATATGATGATCTGTTTACTGAATATGGTTTCACAGATATCATCCATTTTCTATAATGGCTGCTCTTGCTGTTCCTATCAATTTCAAACTTGACAACACCATCATCTCTTATGTTCCTATTCTCAAAGGTCCATCAAACTACCTTCCTTCAGGAGAAAGGAGACCTCATATTCCTGTCTACAATACACAGAGACTGGACTATTTAGATCCAGATAGAGAGATGTACTATGATAAGGAGACCAACAAGCACCTTTGCTATTACCTGGGGGATTCTTCCCTGGAGACTGAGGAAAGAACAGCATGGCAAAAATCCCATTGGATGATTGATAGTGGATGCACAGATCACATATCTCCATTTGTTGATGACTTTGTTCATTTGGGAGGACAAATATGCAGTGCTAAAGTTGCAACAGGAGAATCATTTCTGATGTACAGACCAGGAACCATACTTGTCACTCAAACAGATGGTGTCATTTTGCCCTCTATAGTGACATTAAAAGATGTTTGGTTTGCATCACATTCTACCAGTCACTCACTATCTGTACTAGTGTTAACAAACCATGGCTTTCACTGTGAGATTTCTAATACAGGATCCAGTATTTGAAACATGAGAGGACATGAAGTGATTTGGGCAACCATCTCATCACCTACTAACAACCTTCACTGATTTCAGTCATCACAGATTACTCCAGTAATAGGCTCTATAGCCTCTCTCATGGACATTCAATCTCAGCAATTGTGGCATGAACATTTAGATCACACTTCTCAGAATGCCTCACACCATGTACACTCTAATCTAACACCTAACCCCTTCTTCTAACACATCTCCTTATAAAGGATGTTCTGTTGAGAAGATGCTAGATAGATCCTTTCTGGATTCTACAAAGCAGGCTTCTCACCCACTTTAACTGGTTCATACTGATTTAGTTGGTCCCATGCCAACTGAACTAAGATCATGTGCGAAATACATTCTTATGTTCATTGATGACCATACAAGTTACACCTTAGTGTCCTTCTTGCAGGTCAAGTTGGATACCTTTCAGCACTTTTCTAATATGGTTTCATAGTCCAAAACCTTCACAGGGAATAAATTAGTCTCTGTCCATTTGGACCAAGGGGGGAATTCACAAGTTGAGAGTTTCAATTGTTCCTCACTTCCAGAGGGATAACTTATCAGACTTCTGTCCCTTATACTCCTCAGCAGAATGGAAGAGCTGAGAGATTCAACAGAATCATATTGGAAAAAGCAGAGGCTATGCACCATCATGCTTGCTTGCTTAAATCATTCTGGTAAGATGCTATGGAAACAGCTGTCCACATCTATAACAGGCAACCCATGCATCATCATGATTGGAAAACCCTTATTGAGATGTTCAAGGGAGATGGAAAGAAACCAGATGCTTCATACTTTCATATCTTCAGCTATAAAGCCTATGTCTTTATTCCTCCCAAACAAAGGCCTGACAAATTGTCACCCAAGTCTGAGGAAATGACATTTATAGGATATGAACCCAATATGAAAGGGTGGCATTTTTGGTCAAAATCCAAACACCAAGTTGTTATATCAACTAATGCTACTTTTGATGAAGAAAGATTTCCATGATGTTCCAAAGTCAAGATGATGGACCTATCCCTATTCCAATGATGGATGATTACCAATCTGATCAAGAATCAGATGATAATATTGGACCACCTAGAGCAAGATCACTGGATTGATATGAGTACTTCTGAGTTTCTATTGGACCCAATGAAGCACCACCTCCACCACCTTCTAATCCTGATTATAATCAAGGATATCATTGGTTTGATAATGGAGATGATGATGGAAACAATCCAGACCAATCAAATGATCCACCTTCCAGAAGGAGTTCTCACCCTTCTCAAAGAGAATCACCCAAACAGAAGAACTTTGGAGAAGATCAAGAATGAGAGTTCTCTTCTCCAGAACAGCCTCCCTGTTACGATTTCCTTCTTCACCTTAGTCATACGAGTTCTGGATGTTATTTCTTTTCTCTACGATTACTCACTTCCTCTTAGTCATCGGCCCAATGACTCATCATCATCTCCTAATCATAGTTCTTCCTTCATTTGCCTGAACATTCCATGCGATTCCATCGCATTCTATTTAGTCACCTTGCTGACCATTTCCTGTGTACAACTAGTTCTTTCATATTCCGTCGGTTTCTATACCTCAAGTATATAAACCTTCTTTCCCTTCTTTCCTTTCTTTCCCTCAAGCTAGTTCTCCTCAGAGTACATCCTGTACCTCTAGACTAGCAATCCACTTGATCTTCCCTCGTTGCCTTTCATTTCTTTGAGCCTCCACCCGTGCTCAGAACGGGAGCTTGTCCTTCAAACCTCTAGTCCCCGGGTACCAAGTTCACCATCTTGTGAACAGTACCTTGGGCTGATCGGCCATTAGCCTTTCAGTCATCCTTGACCCAGCCGACCGATTGTCGCCTGGTTATCCTCAGTCCCAGTAGACCGTTCGTCTCCTGGTCCTTCAGTCTAGTCAACACCAGTTGTCTAGTCATTGATAGTCCTAGTCACCTAATCGTTGCCTAGTGACTCTGAGGCGCCTTACCACCGCCCAGGCTTTAGAACCCTCAGCCCTAGATGACCGTCGTCGCCTAGTCTCAAGTCTTTAGTCCACTACAGGTTCTTCTGAGGCTACGCTTCACCCTACCCGGACCAAGCGTAACAAAAGAACTAGCTTCCTTGTCACAACTACCTTCACGTAGTTCGCCCACCATTTCACACAGACCCTCAGTCAACCCCGCGTGGGGTGCCCATCGTACTCCTAGACACAAGTCAGGAGAATCCTCAGACACTTCACCTCCGGCTGAACTTGAACAATCACCCGAGACAGCTCGTCCTCTAGATCTACCCACAGACATCCCCGTTTCTTCCGCTGAAGAAACCAACTACATTGAACAACTTGCTGATCAACTTCATCAGACCCTCGACCTCCCCTCCGAACCCACAGTAGTCTACGTCCCTGAGACCGACGAACTCTTTGACTCTGACAAGTACGAAGAACCTAACCCAGAACCCACCAAACCACCTCCTGTCATGTCCAAACCCGGCGAACTCCGTCTCACCCCACCTGAACATTTCAATGGGGACTTCCTTAAAGCCAGACAATGGTACGACTTGGTAGCCTTTTACATCCTAGTCAACAAAGAAGTCTACAACACAGATGAGAAGAAGATAGCCTTCACGCTCTCCTATATGACCAAAGGCTCTGCCCTAGCATGGGCTACCAACTTTCGTGCTGAGTGTATCAAAAAGGAGGAACCCGACCTCGGAACTATGAAGGACTTTACCAAAAAGTTCCTTCAGGACTTTAAACAACATGACGCCATCGGAACAGCCATTTCCTGGCTCGCCAACACACGTATGACCCAGAAGGGAGGAAAATGGGAACCCTCTCTCGCCGAGTACAATGTGGAATTCCGTAACAAGTCCACTCTCACCAGTATCACTGATCAAAACGTCTTGATTGGGTACTACTCAGTCGGTATCCCCAACTTCCTCATGAAACGCATCTTCAACATGGAGACTACCCCCGAAACTCTAGAAGCGTGGATCAACAAGGTCTCCACGTTCAACACTCAGAACGAACACGCCAAAGAAATCTCCAACTGCCGCTCCTCTTCCTCCTCCCGCTACACCTATCACTCCTACTCCGCTCCAAAGGCAGAACGAGACCCTAATGCCATGGATGTCGATGCGGTACGCATTGGCAAACTCACCCCAGAAGAACGCAAAAGGTGTTTTGCCGAAGGACACTGCCTCCACTGCCGAGAGAAGGGACACTCTGCCAGGGACTGTAAAAAGTTCCAGAACGACAGACCTCTCCCTCCCCGCCCATGAGTCAAGAAGGTCAAGAAAGAAGACCTCCCACGCCTGGAGGAACTAGAGGATGATGACGAGGACAACAAGGTTGCTCGCATCTCTTTTGCGGTAACCAAGGATTTTTAGAACGGAGGCCTAGATTGACACTAGTCACCTCCTCCCCTAGTATGTGTGCTAGAGTAAACGTAACCATCCCTAGAACTACGAAATCTACACAAATCCCCGTTCAACTCGTAGTTCCCTCGCACACCATGAAAACCGTTGATGCCCGAGCCCTCATAGACAGCGGTGCAGACATCTCCTGCATCAACTGGCAGTTTGTGCGAAAGCATAAATTCCCCACGACAAAACTCACTATCCCCATTCCCATTAGGAATGTGGACCAAACTCAGAACAAAGGGGGAGCAATTCGCTTCACCTCAACCCTCTTTGTTAACATCGAAGGGATCGCACACCGCGTCCTTTTTCATGTCATGAGCTGTGGCAATGAGGACGTCATCCTCGGACTCCCATGGCTACGCCACGCCAACCCCACCATCGACTGGGAGACCCATACCCTCTCTATCTCAGAAACTACCGACCAGTTGAAAGAACTCTATGCCGACTTCGCATCAGACACAGACCGGCATAACTCCTACTTTGTACGACCGGGAATCTCTTGATCCATCCCCGATCACCATAACATCTCGGCCATCTATGACTCTCGCCTCTTTGAGTACCTCGACTATGAAGAAGAATCCGCCTACATAGATCGAGCTGTGACCAACAGGGTCATCCATCGCATCATTCGGGGGGACGTTAAACATTTCCTAGTCAACTCCCCAGTAGTAGCCAAACTTACCACGGCTACCGAACTCGCCATGGCTGCCGAATTGGCCAAGCCCAAAGTCACTCTTCCCCCAGAATACGCCGACTTTGCCCAGGTTTTCTCTAAGGAAGCCACTGACCACGTTCCTCCTATTCGCCCTTATGACCATGAGATCAATCTCAAAGACGACTTCACTCCCAAAATCGGCAAACTATACCCCTTGTCCCCCGACGAGAAGAAAGCAGCCAATGAGTTTATCAATGAAAACCTCGCTTCTGGCAAGATTCGCCCCTCTTCTTCACCGCAGGCGTCCCCTTTCTTCTTTGTCAAAAAGAAAGACGGGAAACTTCGTTCTTGCCAGGACTACCGATATCTTAACGAACATACTGTTCGCGATGCCTACCCGCTCCCTCTTATCTCTGATCTCATCGATAAACTCCAAGATGCCCGTGTCTTCACCAAGTTTGATGTCTGATGGGGATACAACAATGTTTGTATTAAAGACGGCCACCAATGGAAAGCTGCATTCGTTACCCACCGAGGTCTCTTCGAGCCGACGGTCATGTTCTTTGGAATATGCAACTCTCCCGCCACGTTCCAGTGGTTTATGAATGACTCTTTCCGAGACATGATCGCCGAAGGGTGGCTTGTCATTTACATGGACGACCTCCTCATCTTCTCCCCTGACGAGACAACACACACCGAACGAACAAAGTGAGTCCTTCAACGAATGACTGAACTTGACCTCCATCTCAAGCTTGAGAAATGTCAGTTCGCCTCTACTGAAGTTGAATACCTTGGCATGGTCGTCAAACCAGGCCAGCTTGCCATGGACCCCGTCAAACTCGATGGCATTGCCAAGTGGCCAACCCCATCCAAACCCAAAGACGTTCGGGCATTCCTTGGATTTGCCAACTTCTACCATCGCTTCATCCCCAATTATTCCACTGTCGCTTGTCCCCTCCTTGACCTCACCAAAAAGGACTTCCATTGGGAATGGACTCCCTCCTGCGAAACTTCCTTCCAATCCTTGAAGAAGCTCTTCCTCGCTCGCCCAGTCCTCCAACTCCCAGACCCCGCCAAACCATTTGCCATCGCCACAGACGCCTCCAAATACGCCTCGGGAGGTATCTTCCTCCAAACCAACATTAATGGGGAATGGCACCCCTGTTCCTATCTCTCTCAGACGTTCGGCGATGCCGAATGAAACTACGACATATACGACCGAGAACTTCTCGCCGTCATCCGCGGTCTTAAGGCATGGCGCCACTACCTCCATGGCTCCCCCCACCGTGTCCAGGTCTTTACCGACCACAAAAACCTTCCCTATTTTAAGGAAGCCCGAAACCTCAACCGTCGTCAAGCCCGCTGGCTACTTGACCTACAGGACTTTGACCTCCATCTCGTTCACATTCCTGGCAAACTCCTTGCTGGCCCCAATGCCCTCTCCCGTCGCCCTGACCTCATCCCACCCACCGATACTGACAACGAAGGCGTTGTTCTCCTACCTCCCTCCCTGTTTGTCAACATCATTGACAGCACCCTACACACCCTAATCTCCTCCGCCTCTGTCTCCAACCCCTTGATGCTTCAACACCTACAACTTACTGACACCTCCTCCTCTGCCCGCCTTCGCTCTCAGCTCTCTGACTGGCAGGTCATCGATGATGTCCTCACCTACAAGGGACGTGTCTACATCCCTCCCGATGATTCCCTCCGTCGCTCCATCCTGGAACGATGCCACGACCACGAATCAGCCGGTCACCCCGGTTATCTCAAAACACGCCAGCTCGTTTCCGCTGAATTCTGGTGGCCTGGCCTGGCCCACTACGTGCGGAAGTACGTGGAAGGTTGCGGGGTGTGTCAACAGCACAAGGTCAATACACACCCGACTGTCCCGCCACTTGCTCCCATTCGTGCCACCGGGAACCACCCGTTCCAATCCATTTCCTGCGATCTCATTGTCGGCCTCCCTCCCTCCGGCAACTATAATTCTGTGCTGGTCGTGGTAGACCACACCTACAAGGGGGGTATTTTTATCCCCACTACCAACACTGTCACCGCCAAAGGCATCACCGAACTTTTCCTTCACCACGTCTACAAACGCTTCGGACTCTATGACAAGATTATCTCTGATTGTGGTCCACAATTCGCCTCCGCCTTTGCCAAAGAACTTGGCAAACTCCTCAACTATGACCTCGCCCTCTCCACCGCCTACCACCCTCAGACTGATGGCGAGACTGAACGGGTAAACCAAGAACTCGAAACGTACCTTCGCATCTTCTGTGGCGCCAATCCCACTTCTTGGTCACAGAAACTCTCCCACGCTGAGTTCACCCACAATCACCGCCCTCACTCCACCACTGGTCAATCCCCTTTCTATCTCATGATGGGATATGAACCCCGTGCCCTACCTACCGTCCTCCCCGAATCTCATCTCCCTGCCGTAGAACAACGTCTCAAAATCCTTGCCACCGCCAGAGATGAAGCCCTTGCTGCTCATGAACTCGCCAGACAAGTCATGGCTTCCTGCACTCGTCAGAAGTTCACCCCTTTCACCAAGGGAGATAAAGTATGGCTAGAAGCACGGAACTTGAAACGTCCAACCAATCCGAAATTCGCACCGAAGCGAGAAGGACCCTTTGTCGTCACCAAGGTACTATCTCCACTCTCTTATCAACTCCGCATTCCTAGTACCTGGAAGATTCACCCCGTTTTCCACGCCTCCCTTCTCACACCCTATCACGAAAACGACGTTCATGGCCCAAACTATCCGGCTCCACCCCCGGAACTAATAGAAGACGAAGAAGAATACAAAATAGAGCGGATATTAAGACATCAAGGCAACCGGTCGTCTAGGCAATACCTGATCCAATGGAAAGGGTACACGGCCGAAGAAGATTCTTGGCAATCTGAGCGGGACCTTAAACATTCAAAGACCACTCTCAACGACTACAAAAGGCGTCACCCCAAGGCCTTCCCCTCCATCGGATGAACTTCCACTTCTACCCCATCATTACTACCGCCAAAACCACCTCTCCCATCCTTACCACCATGCCCGTCGAGTTCTACTCTACCTCTGACGAAGAACGTGCCATCATCGCCACCCACTCTCGTAGCGTCCACTTCGCGGACACCCCCTCTTCCCCTACTACTTCTGTCACCGCCCTCTCTGAAGTTAACCCCCCTTCTGAAACCGTTACCGAAGCTGGCTGGAATGAACCAGCCTGGGAACCTACACCCTATGCCTCCGTCATTACCCCAGACATCCCTATCGCCGGCAAACGACTCAAAGAACTCCTTTATCGCGACCAGAAAGAGGAGCTCCTCCGCTACCTCTCTTGCGACCACCTCGCAGTCCCCATTTACGCATACCTCGCCTGTGACTCTCCCCTCGTTCTCCTCTATAGAGCCTTCTTTTCTTTAGACAACGTCCAACCCCCATCCGCCCGAGCTAAAACCTGTCACAGCCTCCTTGAGGCCATGCACCAACTAGGTATGCTCAAATTCCTTCGAGACTTAGAACGCTATCTCCGCGAGCTAGCTGAGCAAAGGCAAGCCCACATCGCTCTCCTCCCCATGCCGTCTGCATCCTCCTCCCCTCTGAACTCTGATGAAGAACGCGTCCTCCAACGCGAAGAGAACTGGTGGACTGGTCACGATGGTACGGAACCTCTACCATATAACCACCCCCGCATGCACAAGGCATGCTACCAGTGTCAACGCCTAGGCCACCAGAAGGTAGACTGTCCAGACTACCAATGTGGGTATTGCCACCGATTCCACCCCTGCCACACCGCCGCTCGCTGTCCTCTCCGCCGCCACACTCCAGACCGCGTCCCGTCCAATTCACCTCCCAGCTCTTCCCCCCATTCCTGTCATCGTCATCCTACTAACAGGATGCATCCTTCCAGGGGTCCACCTCGTCCACGACCTTTGGTAGAACATCTTCAACGTTCCCCTTCCCCTCCCTACGAGGAGGACTTTGACGCTACGGCTGACGCAAACATGACGGGCTCTCCCGGCGGTGGGTTCATTGATCTTTAAGGTCTTCGTCGCTGTCTCGACCCTAGTACGGGGGTAATGTTATGATTTCCTTCTTCACCTTAGTCATACAAGTTCTGGATGTTATTTCTTTTCTCTACGATTACTCACTTCCTCTTAGTCATCGGCCCAATGACTCATCATCATCTCCTAATCGTAGTTCTTCCTTCATTTGCCTGAACATTCCATGCGATTCCATCGCATTCTATTTAGTCACCTTGCTGACCATTTCCTGTGTACAACTAGTTCTTTCATATTCCGTCAGTTTCTATACCTCAAGTATATAAACCTTCTTTCCCTTCTTTCCTTTCTTTCCCTCAAGCTAGTTCTCCTCAGAGTACATCCTGTACCTCTAGACTAGCAATCCACTTGATCTTCCCTCATCGCCTTTCGTTTCTTTGAGCCTCCACCCATGCTCAGAACGGGAGCTTGTCCTTCGAACCTCTAGTCCCCGGGTACCAAGTTCACCATCTTGTGAACAGTACCTTGGGCTGATCGGCCATTAGCCTTTCAGTCATCCTTGACCCAGCCGACCGATTGTCGCCTGGTTATCCTCAGTCCCAGTA
>JBBPMY010000511.1:0-14904 GCA_038090615.1 Phylloporus gajari
ATATGTTCACACACTTTTACAGATCACAGGTGGGGAAAAAGATATCCTCCAAACTCACCAAAACCAAGAGAAGCAAGTACTGCTCTCACAAGACTGCCTTAACTCTTTCTGAGACCATGATCACCCATATGCAGTTGCTCACTGCTCATGTCCAGCATCATCTCAAACCTCATCATGTGTTGGATCAATTGCCTCTGGCTCATTCATGTCTTCCTTTGCTGCAGATGGCAATGAGCTGACCAAGAAACCCATGGATCCATCAACTCTGGCAGCTTACAATCCTGAAACTCAAGAAGTGATGAAGACTGCACATGTTGTAACCCTTTGTGACATGATCACGAGGGGGGGTTGGCCAACTGGCCGTTGCATGAATGATGGCAATGAAGTTTGGAAAAAAACATTCTGTGAGGCATTCAGCCAAGCCTGCACCACCCATTCAAAGAGTAAGTAACCTGTTGGCCCATGTTGTTCAGATAACCTACTAACTTGCTAATAGAAATGGGGTTGATGCAGGGGATGGTAAAATTCCTCTTGAAGGGGATCACCAATCTCCAGTCAGTGCTGGCTATGGATGTTGGGAGATATGCTGTACTGTTCTTTGACCCCCATAACACCACATACAGTGGCTCAGAGCTCACTGCTTGAAAGATCAAGGAGTTCAACTGGCTCACTGTTGTCAAAAGTCCATGGCACTATTTCATGCATGAATGCGATAGTCAAGGATTGATTGTCTGCTGGTTTGGAAATGACACTCTTGAACGCTTTCACATGGATTTCTGGTATATGCATCCATCATTGCCTCTTTTCTGTAGTACTTATCAGAACAACATCTGGACAACACCGACGCAGATGTATGCACTCTCTGCCACTGCTCTGCTTTGTGCACTTGAGTGTGAGGCCTACTGAGTTGAGGATGTCCATGGAACCAACATCAGTTTTGATGGAAAGGCATATACTCCGATTTATAATGACATCCATGCCACCATTGTTGAGGTGTTGCAAAGCCCTACAATTGGCACCAGAGTCACTTCCCATTTTGAATGGTTGCACTTGCAAGGAAAGTAAGTACTGATGGTAATTCGCATGCCACCTCATTCACTCATGTGCACATAGTGAGAAGCTTGAAAAGCAGAAGTCTACATCAAATTCTTCTTGGAAATGACCTGGCAAGGCAATCATTCTGAAGTCAATTGAGGACCTTGAGCAGTATGAGTCACCAACTCTGAGAGATTTGTCTCACAGCATGTTACCTGTCCAACCACACACATCCACATCCATGTTGTGGCAATCTGCATACTCTGAGACAAGTGGCAAATTTCTGGGTTATTGATTTCAATCACATGTTCTAGTTCATAGGAGGCATATGTAGAGGAGTCGGGGACTGTTGGTCACTACTCTATATATTTATTTCATGAATTCTATGCCCATCACAGTTGATCTACTATAGTAATCTGACCTGAACATGACATGTAGAGTACATACAGCACAGTAAGATTATCATGACTCAGATCAATCAATCAGCCAAGTGCCACTGCTCTGTTTATGGTAGTCAGAACTACCAGTCCATAATACGTACACCACCATAATGGTCAGAGACAGTGTCTTTGGTAGCCAATGGTTTTGAAGTCATGACAGGTATATACTGTTGTTCAACTCTCAGATGCAGGCCACACAGACAGTACAGGGACACAGTTGGCTACAGTCAAAGTCTCAAAGACTAGGAAATGTAGCTTAGCATTTCCTAGTCCTTTGGGACTTAGAGTATTTTCAAGTGACTATGTCACATGACCAATAGTCACCTGTCAAACACTCCCTACTCCTGCCTGTCCTACACAGCAACAATGATGTGCATGCCAATGATGACACTGCCCCACCCCACCTTCCCCTCCTGTCAGAAGAGCTCAACAGTTCATCAGATGCACAGGATGTCCCACCAATCTGCTGTGCTGTCAACAAACCCAATGGTTCATTCAATGCACTTGCCACCTACACCACCAGCCATCAAGGAGCTCAACAGCTTCCTCAATGAGGTCGCAATGTCCCCCATGCTGTCAATGAGCTCAACAGCTCATCTGACATATGGCATGTCACCCACCAGCTGTCAAGGGGCCCAATGGCTCCCTTGATGACACCACTCGCCATCTGCATGTCCACCTGCTCCCTGCACCACCAGTTGTTGAAGAACCCAATGGTTCCCTTGACATCCTGCTGTGTTCACATCCCCACTGCCTTGCATGCTGTCAACAAGCTCAACAGCTTGTTTGACACATGGCACACCACCCACCAGCTGCCAGGCTGCCCAACGGCTCCCTTGATGACATCACCCACCATCTCCACCTCCTCCTGCCCTCTGCACTGCCAACTATTGAGGAGTTAAATGGCTCCCTCAACAACCCACCACCTCTGTGTCTCCCACCACACTGCGTGCTGTCAACAAGCTCAAGAGCTTATTCAACACACAGCACACCACTCACCAGCTATTGAGGAGCTCAGCAACTCTCTTGACAACACCACCCACCATCTTCACATCCCCCATGCTCTGTACCACAAGGAGCCTAACAGCTCCATTGATGACACCACCCACCATCTCCACAACCCACACACAACCTGGAGACATGACCAGGACATCCCAGGGATATGATGAGAATAAGGGCATGCCATCAGGGCAGAACAACAACATAATGTCATCAATAGTCCAGCACCATCAATGACACCATGACAACAACATGTCTGTGCACAACTGCACCCTGTGCATGATGGTTCATCTGGCACCACCCCATCCATGCCCCAATCTTGTGTGTGATCACACCCCATACCATGCACCATGACAACAAGAGCCAAGTAGGGACACAGTGACAATGTTGCATCAAGGATGAGGTCACAAGAATGACCACAACCATGATGCAACAGGGATGACAAGCCAACTGACACACACAACAGGTTGACAGTCACAAAAACAACCACACCCCTGGTGCCCACATCCCACCAGATGTGATGATAGCAGGGACATGAGGCATCCACATCCACACCTGCACCATTCATGCAGCAGTTGCAAGGACAAGGGCAATATAGCCCCATCTGTCCTCTTCAACAGATGCCCATGTACATTTGAGAACAAGGGTACAACAAGCACAGCCATGAACATGACATGGTAATAGTGCCATGATGAGGGGACAACAATGAAGACGAATTGAGGACAGGGTTGCAAGTACCACAACCACATCCCAACCTAACAATGATGCTAATGAGGAAGATGCCATGACCATAGCATCACAAGGGCAGGGCAGCAATGATGACAAGGCAATGTTAGTGAGTCACAGACCATGGTGAGATGGGGCAGCATAGTAGTATTATTTTAATGGCACTCATGTATGTAGATTACAAAATAAGAACTATTTTTTAATACAAAAATTGAGTGGATGAAAAAAAAATTAAAAAAAAGTTGTATAGTCTGTGTACTCTGTGTAGTCTGCAGTCTGTGTGTGGTCTGTGAGCATCTGTGATGCTGTGACACAGGCCTGTGACAGTGCTGTACAGGCAGGACCTAGCTGTGGTGCTGTAGCTGACTGTACTGGCTGTATGGCACTGTATGGAGCTGTACAGCCACCTTCAGGTTTGCTAATGGTGGACCAGGGCAACAACTTGCACATGCCCACCAAGTCAGCAAGTCCATGAAACAATTGCCAACATTGTAAACCTGGATGCAATATATGTAGGACTGATAAAGCTAGTGGATGAGCTGCACCACCAAGCAACAGCCAACATGGTGGAGCAGGCAGGAGGACGAGCTGCCTTAGGTGGACTCCTAGGCATGGTGGTGGATAGCACACTCTACCTATGACATGTGACCTACACCTATGACCAGGTTGCTGGCTATTGCCAGAGACCCCTGCCACTATCAAAAGGATGCCATCACAGGGCCAGACCCAACTGGTACAGTGGTGAGTGTAGCTTGACCACAATGCTCCAGTGCAGAGGAATGCACACAAGAACTGACCAGCACAGAGCACAGCCACTTGCTTGATTGTTGACAAATGCCAACAATGCCAAGGCATCACCAGCAGTTGATAAGAGCAAACAGCCAGACATAGATCACCTGCCAAACATGCTCATCAAGTGCCCCAAGCCACCAGACAAGTCAAGCAAGCAGGTATTGACAAGGTGGCAGAGTTGGACTATCAGCATGAAGGTAAATAGGGAGTGGGTCTAGGCAACAGCACAGACAGTGGAGATGTAGACATATTGCCAATGCACACTACTTTCCTTTTTGAAACATTGTGAGGGCTACTATGAGCTACTACCCAAAAAATGTGGTGGGACTACAATAAAATGCAATGGGACTACAAGAAACACGGTGGGACTACATAAAAAATGCAGTGAGACTGTACAAAAAACATGGTGGAATAAATGTGTATATATTATATTATAGCTGATAGCAAACTCAATACTCCCTAGGATATGTACTCATGGGTCAAAAAAAAGCTGCTGAGTAAGAAAAAGATACAGTCAAAAAAAGAAAAATGTGGCAAAAAAAATTGAATTAAATGTGCAGATTTGATACCATAGCTCCAGTGGGGAGACTGTGCTCATGATCCTTTTTGATAATACCCTCACAGGCAACATGCACAGCTTCTGACACTTTTTCTTTTTCTTCTCCTAGGACATCCTCCTGTTGCTTTTGACATGGTCCACTTTCACTTGCTTTATAGAGTTTTTACATATATATTAATAAGCCTGAATGGCCTGATACCTCCATTTCTCAGCTTTGCGCTCCACCTTTTGGTGTATCCTTTCTGCTACCATGTCCTGGACATGGGTATCATTGTCACCATTTTCTGATACTGGCTTAAGTCCTGACATTTGGGTAAATGGAGCGGCAGTGGGGACCTGGCAACCTATGCCTCTTTGCTGTGTCTCATCCTCTTCAGACAGGTAAAATGAACCAGCTGTGGAGCTGAGATCAGCTGTGGTACAACCTGAGAGTACCCATGGTGTTGATGATGGTAGCATAGAAGAAGTGGTAGAATGTGCAAGAAGTTTTTTCTTGAAGTAATCTGCAACACTCCTTGCTAATGTCATCAGATTATCAAGCAAGGGCAGACTAGGTTCTGGATCAGCAGTGGCCAAGAGTGGTGAGGTGGGGTCAGAGGTAGGTGTTAATATGGACACAGATGAAGAGGGTGCAATTCCAAGAATCTCTGAGATGGCTAAGGCAGACTTGTCTGTGATATGTTTTGTGGCCTGGATACAGGCATGATAGTTATTAAAAGTGAATCAGAATGGTAGATTGAAGGTTGATGGGACTTATGCCATTGGAGCACCTGTGAGTACTCCTCTGCTCCCACTGATTCGATCTTGGACAGCCAGCATGTCCCAGTGCACTGTATCAGAAGGGCCTGTGATGTTCTCACCACATCACCTATGCTATACCAGGGTTCAAGTACATTGCTCCTCCTTGACATTACCATTGACATTCTCAATAAACCAGACACATCACCTCAACTCCCTCCATTCTGATCCAACTACTGCATACCTTGCCTATCTTCCCCATAGTGGACTCCACAACTAATGCATTATCCTTGAAAATGCCATCACACTAGCCTGTTTACTCAATTGTGTACTGCTAGTTCCACCCACTTGTCTAGGTCCCAGAGCACCATGCTGTGTCTAGTCAAGCATGCTCACACAAATGCTATAGCTCAGTGATAAATGGCATGGACAAAGACACTACATATATCCCAGTGGGTATACCACAGCTGGATGAATGCATGGATTACACAACATATATGCTCATTCTGTGGGCATGGCTGCCAGTCAATCTGGGACCAATCAAAGTGCAGCAGACCACAAACAGAACTGTAAGGTCATGTTCACTTTGATGAGGTCAAGGGCAAAGAAATGCTTTGTTGTAGCAAGAGATAGATGTTATAGCATCAGCAAACCAGCATATTGACTTAGCTGAGCCTTCAGGACCTTAGTGTGACCTAGCTGAGATCTGAGCCATGCTGCTCTGGAATGCACTACCCCATCCTGCCAATCTTCCAACCATGTTTCACACACTGGGCCTAGACTGTCCCCACCTGTCAAATAGTGTAGCCCACTACCAGAACTAGGGCATGCCAGCTTATGACTCAGCAGTAACTTGTTTGCACTCTCACTTATCTACTTGCCACATTCTCCAACTTCGTTTCACTCATCAGTCCAGTGCAAGTGCATAGAGCAGAGTGGGTGCAATGCATGCAGAAAGGAGAATATGTACATTAAGTAGATACTGTGTATATGAGATGCAATTCATCCCCACTGCACTATCCTGTTAGGTCCCCACCATCACATTCTCATTGGAGTGTTGTCCTCATTGTAGTGTGGTGGTACTGTTGATGGCGCTGGGTTATTGGTGATAATACACATGGTAGACATGTCAAGTGGTGGGACAATAGGAAGGGTGCACCCATGTTGACTAGTGGGCACTGGACAGCACCTTTTTCCTCATTACATTGTTGCACATGCCTGTGATGGGAGGTAGTAGTGGTGGTGTGGGTGCATCTGTTGTCCTCATCCTCATCACCTAGTGTGGTGGAAAGTGAGGGTGGAGCATAAAGTGGAGCATATGGGTAGGAAAGGCAAGTGGGAGGGTGCGAGAGAGTGCAAGGACTCTGAGTCTGGCACTGTGAACATATCAGATCAATTACTTTTCGTTATTAGTGAAGGGTGACCTCAATCGGATGGGAACTAGCATGTGTGTTGGGAAGTGTGCTTGCTGTGATAAGAGTGACAATTAGGTGATGACAGGTGGTAGGTAGTGTGCAGGCAAAGGACATACACATTTTCAACTTACTCTATGTGAGCTGAGATATTCAAGGGGTTTGTTCCAACTGTTCAGAATCAAGTGAAGCCAGCCATAGGGAGTGTCACATCCAAACAAGGAGACTTGTTAGTTGTGAGTTGTGACCTTGTAGAGGCCAGTTCAAATTCCCATGGGTAAATGTATGCTCAAAAGTACTAAGTATGAAATATTTAGTCAATACATACAAGTTTGTATGTACATCTATACACTATCAGCCCACAACATTCTCATGTAAGATCAGTGTTGAGAGTTGGAGAGTGACATGATGGCCATTCTGTGACAAGGCATCAATTAGTAACTATTGTGTGATTGATGCAGAACTCACCAGACATTGGACTCCTTGCATCATCTCACATTGCATACTCAGCAGCTGCTGTTTGACCACTCTTCTGAATTGTTAGGTGGATGTGAGCAATGAATTGATCCACTACACATAGTTTATCCTGGGTCCTCTCCAGCATCATATGATTATATTGCAGCATAAGGGTATTGCAGTGGATTATTTGATGGACAAGAGTCCTGCATGCGAGTTGGATGTGATGATCCACTCAAGCCACCTCTAATAAGAGGTAAGCCTCTCTGGAATTATGGGGGCACAGAATAATATGGTGTACTAGATCATCCAATGTCTACAAAAAGCAGGTCATGGGTATTAGTATCATGGAACATTCACTGATTTAACTTACAGGTTGATGAGATGGGGAGCTATCATTGTCCTCATCAAGGGGTTGAGAAAGGTCATCCTCAACTTCATGAGGATGATTTGGACTATGACTCCAATGTGAGGTATTGATATTGTACTTGGGGTAAATGAGGGACAGTGAATGGTGGTTGAGAGCTAAGAGCAGTGATAGATGAAATATGTCATGAAATGCTACCTGTTGGGGTGGAAAGTTTGAGGCCTCTGGAGTTGGCTGGTGCATGGTAGAATCCACCCTTTGAGGAGAGGTCCTGAATATCCACTTGGTATAAGGAGGAAATGTGCAATGCATTATATAAGTCTCAGTGACTCAGCAAAGTCTGCTGTAATACTATGACCTAAGGTACCTAGCTGTAAGCTGTAACATTGAATCCTACTTACTCAATAGAAAATACAGAGCCAAAGTTTCTGTTTGTCAACTGGTGACCTTGATGCCCAAGACAAAAATGACCCATGGAAAGTTGAAGAATGTCAGTTGTCTGTGATGTGGGAAGAAGTTTTCTTCCAATACCCATGTCATTCAACACATGAATCAGCTGCTAGGACTCTGCCATATGGCATGCTGGCATCAAGATCACTCAGTTCAACATCAGGAATATTCCCAAGGGGATGGTAAGTCCTCATGGCATCTTGCAAACACACTTCTCCATTATTGTCTTAACCTGACAGATATCCTGGATGACCCATCTTCACTTTGCAACTTGGGCTTTGCCACCTAGGGCAATCCTGAAGATATTGAAATGGATGCAGGTGACACAGATACATTCACAGAAAGCTTTTTGTGTGACTCAGGCTTCACTACCCAAAGCGATCCTGAACCGATGAACATAGGTGACACTTTTCAGCACAATTTCATAGAAAACTTTCCAGGTTGTAGTGAGTCATATCCTGGTAGTATGATGTTCATTGATCAGTTCTGACAAGATGAGTATGCTGACAATCATAGGGAGAATCTGTACTTCCCTTTCACCTCAGCTGAAGAGTGGAAGTTTGCCTCTTGGTGTGTATGATCTGAACTTAGTATGGCTGCTATCAATTTGTTGCTTTCACTGACTATGGTAAGCTGTATCCTTCCAAATTGAGCAATAGCTGATCAAGTTAAGGGTCAAGTGCTTGTCACTTTCATTTCAGACTGCTAAGGATCTTTGCATGCATATAGAAATCCTTCCACCAGGACCATTATGGTTGTGCAAATGAATCTGAACAGAGGTTCCAACCAAGCAACCAGTCTGGTTGTTCTATCACCCAGCACTTAAATGTATACAATCTCTGCTGAGCCATCCATTTATCGCTCCCCACATATCATTTGTGCTACACAAGGTCTGGACCTCAGCAGCTTGTATCTGTTGTCTATATGAGGATTGGTTGAGTGGAGATCATACATGGTCTATCCAGGTCTTTTCTCTTTCACTTCATTTGTATCATGTATTCATACCTGCTTTTAGGAACAACTCCCTCCTGGCATGACAGTTTTAGAGGTCATTCTGTCATAAGACAAATATTTCTGTCATGAGTAGAAATCACATGGCATACCCTCTGCTTATCAGCCTTGTGAACATCTGCCCAGAGATTTGCTCAAAGATTTTGCTATATATGTATTTACTTCTTGCCCTCCTTCCTATTCCAAAGTTCATTCATAAAACCTCCCATGTGTGGAGCCTCCTTCATGATAGGATTATCCATTGAGCACTAGATGAGATCATCACACTACTGAAGATGGCTGCACATGTTGGGATCATGATGAATGATCCTGTGGGTAGCTTATGATATTGCTTTACCCCCTTAGCAGCCTACATCAGAGATGCCCCAGAACTATGCCTCCTCTCTGGTATCAGCCCCAAAGCATCCCCACTCACATTGATGATATTCAAGAACTTTGGTGATCTGGCTCCTCATCCTCCACACACCAGATCATATACCATTATTGCCATCCATAAGGCCTGCGAGAAGTGCTCCCCCATGGACTACAAAGAGTTCTTAAAGGTCATCAAGACATTGTGCTTGAACAGGGTTCTTGAACCATTCTGGCTGGATTGACTCTTGTTGTGCCCATCACAATTCTTTCATCCAGAAACACTCCACCACCTCCACCATTTTTTCTGGGATCACGACATCAAGTGGTGCATTAAGGTGGTCACCACTTCTGAAATAGATTTTTGTTTTTCTCTTCTACAGCCTACAGTGGGGTTCCATGGTTTTGAGGATGCCATCTTAAAATTGAAGCAAGTTACAGGGTGCAACCATCATTCTATTCAGTGGTACATTGTTGGCATCATTGCTAGTGCAGTGCCTTATTGATTCCTCATTGCAGTCCATACACTGCTTGACTTCCAATATCTTGCACAAGCACCTGTCTTCTCTAACAAATCCCTTGACAAGGTGACAGAGGCATTAAAATTGTTTCATGACAATAAAGATGCTATTGTACAGACTGGCAGCTGGAAGGATTCTTGGGAGATACTGAAGCTGGAGCTACTTCAAAGCACTGTCTCAAGCATCAAACACTCTGGTCCTATCATGCAGTGGTCTGCTGATGTGACTGAACATGCTCATGTTCAAGAGATCAAGCATCCCACCTGCATGAGCAATAACCAAAATTACTATGATCAAATCATGCATAATCTTGATCAATATGACAAATGTCTTCATTTCAACCTCACTACAAACCTGCAAACATGGCATGAGTGTACTAACCCCACCAATATCTCTGGCAGCATTGATGACCCTGAGCTTGACATTGTGGACAATCATAAGACTGTCCACAACATTGATGTCAATCCTGCCCCATTACCCCCAGGATACATGCATATGTCTTCACCTGTAAACTACTTTGCCATTGCAGATGCTATTTCCCATGGCAATAACCCCTCTGCTCCAAAACTACACTGCACCTTTACACAACAACGACTGCCTTCCATTTAGCCAATAAGCCATTGCTTAATGTGACAGTTGACAAAGCTGCTACCCTGTTTGGAATTCCTGACCTCTGTCCAACAATTTGGGATTTTTTACAGTGCATGCAAGATCTGAGTGTGGAGCATCCAGTTTTGGGGGTTAGAACTTGAGATTCCAATTGTTTACTCTCTTTCAATCATATTCAAATTTGGCACAAGATATGCATGCAACAGTTCTATTATCACAATGCAAGCAAAGTAGATGCACCACAAATGTTGAGAGCAATCCCCCTCTCTCTTAAATGCTCTCATGGACTGTATGATGCCATGGTTGCGAGCCCTGGTCCTGATAGCATCTGGCCATTGCAAGGTACAGAAGATATGTCAATGATATTATCAGTAATGCCTGGAATCTAAAGACACAGACTACAGACCACATAGTTGTCCAACTCAGGCTTCTCTTCCACCCATTGAACACTGGGTATCTTGCCACCTATGTTCAACACTTCAACATTGTTTTGCAGCAAGGAAATCCAACCAATGTACACTCAGGGATGGGAATGCACCTGCTTAGACAGGCAATGAGATTGAACAGGACATGGATCGGAGATATAATACCAATATCTCACATATGATCAGGGGCACACTTGATTCCAAACTTTAGTAAGAATGCACACCCCCATTTGACCAGGCAAAGTAGTCTTGAATTGTTGGATGAATTTTAGTTGAACAAGTAATGGTCCAAGGAATTCTATTATGCATTGTGTCCATAGTACTCATTGATGATCCCATCTTTCATTTGTGACATACAGTTCTATTATGTAGCAATAAACCTTGATATGACAAATTGGTTGGATGATAAGGATCACTGACTTACAGCCACCTGTAACTATGACCACCATCCTACCTGTCCTACCCTGCTGTATGAGAATGTAATGGGTAAGACAAACCCTTGTTCTAATATTCCAATAGTGGTGTACTAACATATTACTATGCATAATATGCCACTTTCATTGTGTGTGTTTGTCCCCAAGTGCCCCAGATCCCTAGTAAAACTGATGGTCAATCTAACAGTTAACCACCCCCCCTTATTTCTACTGTAGGGCAGACACATATCACAAATTGATGGACCCAAGGGTTGTGGAAGATATGTCCCCCATCCACAGGCTGCTTGACAAAGAACAGATAATCAGTTTTCTCACAAAACTTTTCCCTGACAAAAGGCTGTTCACCTGGACAAATATTGCTTCAAATTCCACAGAAACAGCAAAAGTCTCTTCTATTCTGTATGGTCTCAAAAAGATTTGACAACAGGGAAAGGGCTGCTGGACATACTTCCCCAACCTTTTGAAGCTAGAATCAGACTCTGAGGAGAAAATAGCACAATTCTTCAACAATGTAATCAATCATATTCCAAATGCTCACATGTGTACAAGGTATGTGAAAGAACTATGTATTTTCTTTGTTGTCATGCCATCAACTTGCTATCAGGTACTGGATAGGAAAAGCAGTAAACAAGCCAGTGGATGGCCTGACTGGCACAGTTCGAAAGCCTGACCTCCTTCTCTGTGAAGGGGGAGTTATTATGAAGCATGAAAATGAAGACAAACAGTTTGACATGAGGACTGACATGTATGCTATGGGTGAGGTGAAGCAAAGGTATAGTGGCAATATCAAGTCCATTGCATATGTGGAACTTGCCAGGAAAGTCACCCTTTTGCTTGAAGTGCACAATGGGCATTTTACAGCCCCTGGTATTCAACTTCTCAGCACAAAGATCATCCTTACATTTTTCAACTATGGTAGATCCATTTCAACACACCCCCTCAATATTCATGAACACCCAGAAGAGTTCCTCCAAATCCTTCTCAGTGTCACATTCACTGGTGGTACCATACTTGGTTTCAATTCCACAGTCTCCCCCATTCAACAGGGTGAAAAAAAATCAAAATAGTTATTCAAGGTAATGAATATATCATTTTCACCAACACACTGCTTTTCCTTTCAGGGGCTTTGCATAGTCATGGTATGACAGTTTGGAAAGGGAAGATCACTATGGTCAGAGGATTGGAAAAAGAAGTCATCATCAAGGACTCCTGGGTGGACCTGCATCAAAGATATACAGAAGATAGAATACTCAAGATTTTGCAGAAGGCCAGGGTAAAGGGCATACTGAATTTGATGCACGAACAACAGGTCGTTGATACTATCTCATACCAGAATCCTACTAATCATTTATTTGTCATTTTGACAGGTTTGAACACAACACCTTGTCACAGGGCAACCTATAAACCATTCAATGCACCTTATTCATTCTCTCATCTTGGACTACCACCTAGCCCTGTATAACCTTTGTGTCTTATCACACCTCATCTTGGAACTAAGATGCTATCCAATTTTTGATTTTACTTCCCTCACCAAGCTACTTGTTGGAATTGTCAATTGTCTGTGCAGTAAGTCTCAGTGATTATGGATCATATATGTATACTGACCTGTTGCAGGTCACTGTGATACTCTCAATGATACATGTGTATTTCACCCCAACATCAGTCTCTTCAACCTTTTATTTGTCCTCACGATTCAGAGCGAGCTTGGTGTTCAATTCATAGATCTGTTATCTGAGGTGGGAGCTGTCAAGAAAGCCAACTTTCAAGAAAGAGTTCAGAAGTTATCTTGCCAAGGTCTCCTCACTGACTGAGGGTTTGCTATCCCAGTTGGCCACTCCTTGACTGACTCTCAGGTGCTACCCAACTGCTCGTTTGGGATTCACGCAAGAAATCACTCTGAACTTTTACTTTGGACAGACCTCAGTGATACCCATGAAATCATTATCCCCATTGCCAACATGCCACTTCTAACTGACACTAGTTCCTCTGTTGATACAAACCCACTTCAGCACATGGTATGTTCTCCAGCACCCTGTTAGTGTCCAATTTTCTAATTGGCAGCAGGGCACATGGGCCTGGATGGCAGTCAAGCTCAGCCATGCAGGACCAGGAGTACTGGTGATGCATCAAGCTCACCATGACCTAGAATCCTTTTTCTATGTTTTACTAGTGATATGTCTGCTGTACAATACCCCCAGTCAACCTAAGCCTTTAAAAGTGATTTGATACTTGATGTTGGGGTAGACTGTATTGAATATGACTTGTAGTGTGTCCACAAAGTCCTTGTCTAGTATAGTTCAAATGTTCAGCTGGGTCCTGCACCAAAGGGTTAGTGTGCTATAACACTGTGGGACCAGCATTGGTCACTTGGTACTGGTAGGTCCTTCATACCATAAACTTTTCATTTCTTGCTGCTATTGACAGTTGAATTATCTGTGTTGGCTAAAGGGATATCAGAAGTGAGAGCCAAATTTTGATTTGATCATTTCATTACCTTCTTCCTTAACTTTGGCCTTCTTCATCAATGGCACAACAACCTGAGTATTAGAAGTGAAAATACCAATGGATGTCTAATCACATAGTTAGTACACCAGGCTCTCATATTGCATCAGAAAACCTATGTTTCTGCTCAATCATCTAAATTGATCTAATAGTTTAATTTTAGACTATGTTAGATCATATTAGATTCATAGTTACTTGAATAATTAGATTATTAGTAGTAAGACAGATTGCCAGTTTGTCATATGAACATTGAGTGATATAGGTTATTATTTAATTAGATGTTTGAACACATATATAATAAGTCCATATAGACATTTAAATGTAGTCTACAGGTTATTTAAACAATTAGACATAGTCATCAAGTTGCCTAGTGTGTTATATTCTTAGAGCTATAGTAAATATGTTGTTTAAATAATTGAATACAGTCATATAGTCATTTATAGCCTTGGATTTCTAAAGCTATAGTAGACATGTAATTTAAACAATTAGACACCATCATGAGGTCATTTTGAGCCTTGAACCTCTAGTGTTATAGTAAACATGTTATTTAAACAATTAGACATAGTTATAAGTCACTTAGAGCTTTGGGTTTTCAGAACTATTGTAGACATTCTATTTAAACAATTAAACATAGTTATTAAGACACTTAAGGTCTTGTATTTTTAGAGGTATGTCAGACATGCTACTTAAACACTTAAACATAGGCATTAAGCTACTTAGTACCTTATGTTACGATTTCTTTCTTTCTCTCAGTTATACGAGTTCTGAACGTTATTTCTTTTCTCTACGATTTCTCACTTCCTCTTAGTCATTGGCCCAATGACTCATCATCACCTCCTAATCATAGCTTTCCCATCACCTTCCCGAACATTCCATATGATTCTATCGCATTCTCTTTAGTCATCTTGCTGACTACTTCCTGTGTATATTAGTTCTTTCATATTCCATTGGTTTCTATACCCTAAGTATATAAACCTCCCCTTTTTCTTTTCCTTTCCTTTAAGCTAGTTCTCCTCAGAGTACTCCCTGTACCTCTAGACTAGCAATTCACTTGATCTTCTCCTTCATCACCCCTTG